>JACVVK020000394.1:600000-615000 GCA_018292915.2 Batillaria attramentaria | reverse complement strand
CTCTCTCTCTCTCTCTCTCACACACACACACACACACACACACACACACACACACACACACACACACACACACACACACACACACACACACACACACACACACACACACACACGCGCGCGCGCGCGCGTACACACACACACGAGAGAGAGAGAGAGAGAGAGAGCGGCGGAGGGTCATCTCTGACTCAAAAGCATACAAATATCGCTGATAATGACAAATACAATGACAACCTTCTATTTTCCACACAGGAAATGATTTCGCCCAGTAACCAGCATAAACTACGACAAATGTACATTATCTTATCTACACACAGCCGCTTGCGGAATACACGTACACAACAGTCGCGCTCATATCTTTGACTGATCTTGTGCACTGGGTGCCTTAATCTGAAGGGTGGGTGGGTGTTTGGGTGTTTAACGTCCTTTTCCACTTAATCTGAAAGGAGATTCTGTTAGCAGACCAAAACTGCATGAACTCGCATCTTTACATAAACTTTGGTTGATCAAGTACAGTAAATGTTTAATCTTAAAGGGAGATACCGTCAGTAGGTCAACACTATATCAGCTCGGACTTCGCGACTGTAAAACAATACAGGTTGGTAATCTGGACTAGTGTGTTATCAGAAAAATAAGATACCCCTATGGTAATCTGTACTAGTGTGTTATAAGAAAAATAGATACCCCTATTCTTTTTTTTTAACATTGACATTACATGTACCATGCCACACATCTCAGTACTAAGAGTTGAACTGACGATTATGTGTGCTGTCGTGAATTATGACACCCCTGATGCTTCTATCTTTCCCTCATTTCCATGATACAATGTCGTCCTTCTAGTCACTCCTTCACTAAAGGCAAAAGTTTCGGTTATGTAGTGTTTTGGCGCTGAGTTATCATGGGTTATAACACACCTGGGGGAGCCAGGGTAGCCGAAAGGTAGAGCGTTGGACTTTCAATGCTCGGGTCGTGAGTTCAAATCCCGGCGGGGCGGAAAAGGACGTTAAACTCCTAAACACCCACCCACCCACCCTCGCTCTCTATCTCTCCATCTCTCTCCCTCTCTCTCTCTCTCTCTCTCTCTCCCCACCCGGCCCCAGTCACGTGGCTAATCGGTCGAGGTCGTAGAGGATCTAGCGTCATTGGTAGAACTTGGAGAGGGGAGAACCGGCAACAATAACAACAAAACAGACAAAATAAAATGAAATTTGGAGAAACAACTTTGTAGGACGGAGCCGTTCCTCATTGTTCTCGTTTCCCCGACTGTGATATTACCAATACCAGGGGGAAAAGGACGCCGCAAACCCCCACCCCCACCATATAACACCTTGATGGTAGTACCTTTCCCTCATCTCCAGGTTACAATGTCTTACTTTCTCACTCCTCAAACATAGGCCACGGTTCAGGTTATGAAGTTGTTTCGACTTATCGATAACGAGTTATCCCCTGATGGTTGTACTTGTACCTTTTCATACACCTCCAGCCATACACATTACATCAGGCACACAGACTCAGCCCCCAGCTTCAAACATTCCCTTAAAACATTCCCTTAAAACATTCCCTTAAAACATAACCTGCAGCAGCAGTCATGAGTGAATAAAATGTGTGTGTGTGTGTGTGTGTGTGTGTGTGTGTCAGTGTGTGTGTCAGTGTGTGTGTGTCAGTGTGTGTGTGTGTGTGTGTGTGAGATGCACACGGGAAACTGCTCATGACATGGCGACCCATCGTGCAGGGTACAGTTATAAACGACATTTCTATATATTCCTATTCCTATTTCCCACAGCTGTGTCTTGCAAACTGGTCCCGATTCAGTGATTGGTTGTTGTTGTTGTTGTTGTCTTTTTTTAATTCAGCCAAATTTGTGTAATGAATTAGTTTAGAGGGTGGTTTGCATATCTGCCAAAACCAAGTGTCATGCTTGCGTGTTATGCATTTGCTAAATAATAATATCTGTGATAACACACCTCTCCAGATCTCCGTGTCTGTCTGTAACATCACGATAACACCACTTGCCCTACATGTGATCAAGGTTGAAGAAAGAACAATATGCTCACACTGTCTCGTGATTTGTCTTTTATCGTGCGACAAAGTAGACCGTTTATCTGTATACATACACAGTTAATTCTGCAACGACTTGTGACTACGACGCAACATGGGAGCCAGTTCCTCCAGACACTTATGCAACTGCTGTCAAAGGTATCATCATCATCATCATCATCATCGTCGTCGTCGTCGTCATCATCATCATCATCATCATCATCAACGTCGTCGTCGTCGTCATCATCGTCATCCTAAACATCATCATCATGTGTCTATTTCTTTGTCCTGATATTTCGTACCGTACACGAATACTGCACGTTGTTGACCCTCCTTTCGCTTGTCGCCCCTGAAAGCGAGTAAGATGCTCTTCACGGCTATTGTAAGGGAGAACGTTTTGCCTACATCCTCCATTCGGTAGATGTAGAATATTTTTTTTCAAATATTGACGGTCGCCATTTAGATGTTTATAGGCAGGAATAGTGAGGAGGAGTCTGGCGGAAGTTACGATGATTTGGATGATAGTGTGAAGCCAGAACTGACAAACAAGGAAAGAGGAGAACCTGTGTGGTGGTGAGAACAGTGTTACAAGTGAAACTGATCTTCCTTGGGCCGTCAGAATAACCAACTAGAAGCATACATCATTGGGTAGGTGGGTGGGTGGGTTGGTGGTGGTGGTGGTGGTGGTGGTGGGGGAGGGGAGGGGGCTAGAGCCGTTCACGTGTTCGAGGATTTTGGTGTGACAGGAGAGACTAGAAACACACTAATTCTGGACAGATGACAACGTAAACGACATTCAGACAATACTACCAACTACTTGTGGCCAGTATGTAAAAGTGCTGGTCGATTCAAGTGATGAACATCGTTCATGTTGGACTGACTTGGGGATTGCCCTATTTTTCACAGACAATGGTTGCAGTCGCATTCTTCTGATTTTGACTTTTTAGTGTAGGGTTTGCAGTATTTTCAGTAGACTTAATACTGAAGAACAAATAGACAGGATACGAAACAGACAGGTTAGTGTCAAATTTCTTTTCCATCTTTGCACGGCTTTGACGCGCATTGTGGCTGTTTTCCTGTGTCTGCTGTTTTTCATGTAAACGGACAATTCAGCGATAAGAGAATCGTTTCTAAATACACTTGTTATCACAACAAACAGTTGAGTCTAATCCCACAGAGCCAAATGTAAATACTAATTAATTATGTAATGTAAATTATTTATGATTCTTTTAGTGAAACAGCTGCTGCACAGCCTCGCCGTCCCAATCTTACTTGATAGGAATTAAGTTAATGTGATCTCTTCGTCAACTGGCATAATCAGCAATAAAACCGACCGTCGGGGGTCGGAGGGGAGGGGGTTGTAAGGGAGGGGGATAAGGGGGAGGGGGATAAGGGGGATGGGTGGATGCCGACGAGTCTTTGACACGTGACGCAAGTTACACCCTGAGCTTCAAACACAGTTCGTAACTTGTTTACACGCTGGTGGCGACACCACACATACAAAGTCACGTCATTCTGATGAGCATGTCAAACATGTGCACTGACTAGCAAGACAATGTAATGCCAGAGTGGTTACACTAAATATCTACCGTGTAGAGTGACGTCACCAACATGTCAGAGTCGCATATGGACTGACCAGAAAGGTAATTGTGTTACATACTTTCCGCGTGTACGTTGTTCGTATTGAAGAGGATGATCACTGGTGTTTTGATTTCGAGTGAATGTTAAGTTAATGCAAAATATTAAGTTGTATATACATTTCAGCTGAAAACTATGCGGACAGTTTTTTTGTTTGTTTGTTTGTTTGTTTGTTTGTTCGTTTGTTTGTGAAGATGTTTTGATAATCTTTGCTGCGCTCATCAGGGACACTGGAAATGAGGCTGCTTCTCTTGTCAGTAATGATGACAGCACAGTAGAACGACTTCCATCCCACAAACATCAACATACTGATACCACTATAGCAACAGCTGACACGGCCACAGCATCACCAGTGAATGATCTAGTCGTCACTACTGACGTGGCTACAGCATCCCCAGTGAATGATCTAGTCGTCACTACTGACGTGGCTACAGCATCCCCGGTGAACGATCTAGTCGTCACTACTGACGCGGCTACAGCATCCCCGGTGAACGATCTAGTCGTCACTACTGACGCGGCTACAGCATCCCCGGTGAACGATCTAGTCGTCACTACTGACGTGGCTACAGCATCACCTGTCAACGATCTAGTCGTCACTACTGACGTGGCTACAGCATCACCCGTGAACGATCTAGTCGTCACTACTGACGTGGCTACAGCATCACCGGTGAACGATCTAGTCGTCACTACTGACGTGGCTACAGCATCACCGGTGAACGATCTAGTCGTCACTACTGACGTGGCTACAGCATCACCCGTGGACGATCTAGTCGTCACTTCTGACGTGGCTACAGCATCACCCGTGAACGACCTAGTCGTCACTACTGACGTGGCTACAGCATCACCGGTAAATGATCTAGTCGTCACTTCTGACGTAGCTACAGCATCACCACTGGATGATTTGGTACAACTGGTGACTGTAGGAACGTCCACGTCGGACGTGAACAACTCACAGGAACAGCTGGCTGCTCAAGCACCAGAGACAGAACTGACCACTGTGAAACACGTCGATTCTTCATCTTCAGACAGAGGGTCAGAGTCAGAGAGCGAGTCCTTCCACCAGGTGGCGACACTCCCACGGCACGTAACGACAGGTGTTGCCCCGGGCAACCAGGTGAACGTCGGTGAGATGACAATTCACATTCACGTGGCCAGCGTCAGTGGTGAACAGGCAGGTGAGCGAAACATGGCTGCTGCTCTTGCTGCTCTCCCTCTGTGTGTGTGTGTGTGTGTGTGTGTGTGTGTGTGTGTGTGTGTAAGTGTGTGTGTGTGTGTGTGTGTGTGTGTGTGTGTGTGTGTGTGTTTAATAGAACGAATGTTGAATCCAAAGCCATCCAGACTGTGACCGACGGGGTTGACAATTATAGACATTATCTCCCCTGATGATCTTCTTGACGCGATTAGATTTATGGGAGAAAAGTAAAATAAATCTTATACTGACAGAAGGATCTTTAATTGCTATAGAGGCTAGATCTAGGGCACAGAAATCTTGGTGCCAGTGGCTGTAACAAAGTGATTTGTTTTTGTTGTTATTTAATCCATCAGTCTTTGTCCACTGTCGACAGCTACCAGCACCTCCGAAAATTTGAGTCCCTCTGGCAACGGCCTTGAAGGAGCTGGAAGGTCAAGGTCGGTTCCTGGAGCTGTCATCGACCACGTGGGCACTCTAAACATCCATCATCATGCTCATCACATGCCAGCCGACTGGCAAGGTCAGGGTCAAGTATATCACGCGTGTGTGTGTGTGTGTGTGTGTGTGTGTGTGTGTGTGTGAACCCACCTCAACTTGCTGACCTTTCCAGGAGACACCAACGTCCTGATTGCCCGCGTGGACTGGGAGGCTGAGCGGGAGAGGGCGTGGTCCGAGACACTGGAGGTGGAGAGACGACAAGCAGACGACAGGGAGAGGCGACTACGCCGGAAACTGGAGAGAGAGAAGCGAAAAGCGGTCAAGAGAATGAAGTCCCTTGCCGACAGTTACATCAGGGAGTGGGGAGAGGACGTTGTAGAGAGAGAAGAGGAGAGAGCCAGGGATCATCAACAGTTTATGGATCATCTGACGGAGGTGCAGAGATCGGCAGAAGAGGGACTGAGCAACTTGCAGAGCCAGCTGAGGGAGGAACGGGAAAGAGAGGAACAGCGACTGGCCGCCATGATGGAGCAGCACGAAAATGAGAAGAGACGGCAACAAGAACAGGTCATGACCTTTGTGCTCCGTGTGGAGGGTCAAGTCCGACAACTCCATGCACGAGTAGCGGCCCATGTAGACGGCAGGCGACTGCAGACTGTAGTTCAGCGTTTGTTTGATGAATTTAACGTGCGCTTTCTGGGTGTGGACTGTGGACTTCAGTTTATCCTTGATGCCCCAGTAGCGCAGTGGGTGAACGTAGTGGAGAGACACCTGCTGGAAATCCAAAACCTATTGTCGGACCTGATACCGGAAGATGCTAGAGAGGGGGTCACGTGGGCGGAAGTGACGCAGTGCGGACAGAACGTTCGAGACATCGACCTTCATGTTGGTCGAGAACTTCCTGAAACCGTCACGTCTAAATTACAGGTAATAAAAATTCTTTATTTAGATCTGCACAATTCACTTCAGTTCCACATTCAGATCAGACCGTGGGTACACAAAGTGTTGCATATTCATGTCCAGGAGACGTGTCACATTCAGAGAGCGGTGTAGGTCAAGTCTCTTTTGTTTCCTCAAAATGCTCGGCCACGAGACCGACCTCATCCCATACTTGTTGCACCACGTGTGCTTCTGGCTTTGAGTATTAAATGTCCCACAAGATTCAGTAGATTTTACCTGTAACAATCAATGTAACCACTGTTAGAATTTTTTTAAACCTTTCGATATGAAAAGGTAAGCGAGTAAGTGAGACATGATGGCACGCAGGAATATGTTCGTTAATGACATATATTACTGTAGGGCTTCCAGCCCCATAACTGGGGAGTGGTGGGGGGGGGGGGTGTCACGGGTACAAGCAAACAGTATACAAGCAATAAGGCAGTGAGTACTGTCTTACAAATGCCCTCTGCAACATGCTTACAAGAGTATGACGTCACATCTCGGATATCATTCTCGTACTGGAAGGATTTGGGTTACATACTCCCGTCCGCGATACTCTTTTCGGGTTTTCTGTTCAGGTCCTAAATAAGACCACAAACTGTGATTGTTGATTCCCCCCCCCCCCCCCACACACACACACACACCTCTTGGACTTTAATTACGCTCTACATTAGAACAGTGAAATGTACACACTACACACTATAATGCGCTTTGTTTGTGTAGGAGCTGTGTGGCCACTCTGTGGTATGTTTGTGTAGGAGCTGTGTGGCCACTCTGTGGTATGTTTGTGTAGGAGCTGTGTGGCCACTCTGTGGTATGTTTGTGTAGGAGCTGTGTGGCCACTCTGTGGTATGTTTGTGTAGGAGCTGTGTGGCCACTCTGTGGTATGTTTGTGTAGGAGCTGTGTGGCCACTCTGTGGTATGTTTGTGTAGGAGCTGTGTGGCCACTCTGTGGTATGTTTGTAGTATAACGCAGGATATCGTCACAATGGTGGGCCTGTTGAGAACAGTTGAAATCAGTATTGTTTTTCCTTCTAGAGAAAAGGGGGTGGTGGGAGGGGAGGGGGCTGGAGTGTGGTCATACCCGATTTTATATTCACTGTATCATTGGACTGATCGACCCCCCCCCCCACCCACCCACCCACCCACCACTCACCTGCCTTCGAAGAAGAGAGAAGAAAACAAACTTGAATCATAGAAATACAATGTGTACGGACTGGAATAGAACTGGAAACTATTAGCCCATGACATTGCCTGAACCAGAGCTCAAGGGATATCGCAGATGTTACATTCCTGTATGGGACTTATTATTTTCAAAGGAAAAAGCCAGCCTGAAAGTTCAAGGATTTGTGTACATGTGTATTTGTGTCACACGGAAAACTCTTTTGACAGTTTCATCCAGGATCTAAGGTACTTGGCATCATAACAATACAGTTTTACGGTTTGCGTCATGATTAGCTTGTCTGCGTTTTGTACATTTTACGTCATCAGTGTGCGTCACTCGCCAGCCGACAGCAATACAGACGAGTCCATCCATGTTAGGCAGAAACAGTTTGATGCATGGAGGGATTCAGCAAGTAAGGTGTTCTGATTTGAAAGGTTTCGAAACTCGAGGCATTTCTGATTCATAGACAGCGATCAAGCAAGACTTTCACTACGTGTTTTTCCTGGTGATTGGAGCCGTGTGATGACTGTACAGAACGAAAGAAAACCACGACTGTAACATCAGCAGACGGTCTGATAGTAACAGTTGGTGTCGTCTGTTTTACCGCGTTCTCTTTCTTGTTTGATCTTCTTACGTTACGCTGGCACCGGCGGTAGTACATACTGAATTATGCTGTGAATAGCAACAGTAATAATTATGTAAACACTGTTCGCTTCGTTTGTATAGGAGTCCCTAGCCGACTTTGTTGAATATGTAGCGTAACGTCTGATCACCAAGATGACAATGGACAAATGTCTTGAGAAGTTGAAACTAAAGTTAATTTATTTCCTACATTTGGCGAAAAGAAGAAGGGGAATTGACTGTTTACTGAACACACAATATCGTTAATTCTCTTGTTAACAGTGTAAATTAAACACTTTGTGTCTGTCTTCAAGTGTGATCCATTGAGTGAGATGCCAAGTGTTGAACACACTGTGGGAAACAAGGGAGTGGAGCCCCGCCCTCCTGGTGAGTTGTTCTACATAATTACTATGAATTGTGTCTGATCTGAGAGAGAGAGAGAGAGAGAGAGAGAGAGAGAGAGAGACTTGATTTTCCAAGGATAGAAGATTAGGTGTGCAAACCTGTCTTACGTCTTGTCCTTGCTAATTCTTCACACACACACACACACACACACACACACACACACACACACACACACACACACACACACACACACACACGGTTGCTGAACTACTATGAATTGCTACAGTAATAAGGTGAACTCATAATCAGTAATATATAAACAAGGCAAAGCACGTTTCAAAATTTAAAATCACACACCATATACTAATACAGCTGTTGTTATTGTTGATGGTGATGGTGGTGGTGGTGGTGGAGGTGGTGGTGGTGGTCGTTATTAGGAGAGAGAGAGAGACTTTTTCACCTCTACCCCCCCCCCCCCTTCGGTCTAACCTACCCGAGAAAGTGTTTGTCCGGAAAGTGTGTTGTAGAACTATACAGAGTGCATCAAACTGGACACTACACACTGTGTAAGCCATGGCGGTGACGTCACAAACACGGTGTGTCGTGACGTCATTTGACTGGAAACTGAAAATACTGGCAGAGAAATCTACATGACTGTACACTACACAGGATGTCGGTGGAAAACAGACTTCGATTGTCTTCAGCTATTGTCGTTGTTGTTGTCGGTGGTGGTGGTGGTGGTCGTCGTCGTTGACGTGCATGGTGATGAGGTGGCGGTGTTGATGTGATAATTACGTGTTGTTGTTACAGATGGTGGTGTTGACATTGTTGTCGTTGTCGTAGTGTTAACGGTTTCTAACGGTATGCTGTGTGTGATGTGCAGACCGTGTGATGGCGTTCGACCCGCTGACGGCCACCCCGCGACGCACGTTCTGTATGGACAACAGTCAGCTGATGGTACAGGGGGACGAGTACACGCCATGGATCAGATCTCTAGTGGTGACTGACGGGGGGAAGATTGTGATGACAGACTTTAGCAACAACAAGGTGAAGGTCATGGACAGTCGGACTCTGACCATCGTCAGCTCACTATCGCTAGGGATGTGGCCATGTGGCCTTGCCTTACTACACGATAAGCTGTTGGCTGTTACGCCATTAAGTGATGACGTCATCCACCTGATTGACGTCACCGTCACCGTCAAGCGTCGTCTACTGGAACAAGTAGAAAAAGTGGAGCTCCGAGTTGTGCGACAGATAAAAACAGTCAGACATTACCGGGGTGTGGGGTGTGGGGGGAGAACGGGACGTTGGTAGTTAGTTGTGGTGAACAAGGTGAACTGCCGGCCAGCGTGGACATTTTATCCCGTAACGGACAGGTGTTAAAAACCGTCGTGATCGGTGAAAAGTTGCGCGGTCTGTGTGATCCTCGGTACCTGTGTGTAGTGCATGGTGTGGCCCTCGTGTCGGACGTTTTGGGTGACTGTATACACCGGGTGGATCTGGCCACGGGCCGGGTGATGTCCCCTATCACTCACGATCAGTTAAAGTCTCCACACCAAGTGTCGGCTGACCGCTCCGGCAACCTCTACATCGCCAGTCATGATGGTGGTTGTGTGCTGGTGATGGGGGTTGACGGGCGGTGGCGGACGCTGCTCCGTGGGGAGGAACACGGGGAGGGGGAGTATGTCTGGCCTTATAGTGTGACCGTTACCGACACCGGGGTCGTGGTGGGGTGGGGTGTTGTGGACTCTGTAGTGACGGGGTTTGACCTGACGTAGGTCACTCTCTGTCATACACACCTCGCCACCACCACCACCACCACCACCACCACCACCACCACCATCATCATCATCATCATCATCATCGTTGTGATCAGCATCATCGTCACCGTCATCATCATCCACAAAATCATCATCTCAGCCAAAATAGATGTAAAATAGATGTAATCTAAATGAATCTACCGACTAAATTATAAGTTGTGAAACATTCCTCGTCTGTTTTTCGTGTCACAACGATAATTGACGTCACTGTTGATTTCAAAATGATGACGTATTGTGTCCAGACTGTACTATATGACGTCACTGTTACCGACATAAACGACTGGGAGAAGTGTCAGTTGTGGGATTCCCGGTGTTTCACGTGTTGTTAGATTCGTTGCATTGTTTGAGATTGATGTCATCAATATTATGATTATACGTTGTTTATACAAGCTGTATTACGCGCATTGAGTCATTGTGAGAATTTTGCGCTATATAAGTACAATTCATTATTATTATTATTATTATTAGTGGAGTTTCATTGTTTCATTGTTTTCCCGTAAAACTTTCAGTTACGTTCTTAATCGCTCGGCATGCAAGGCGAAGTTCGGCTGAAGCGTAAGAGCGTTAAGTAAGGCCGAAGCAGCAAGAGGTTCGCCAGTATGGCAGATGCGCGAAGGCGTCAAGTTCTGCCGAAGTCTTACCCCGAATCGCGAAAGTGTCAAGTTTGGCCTAGCGCGAAAGCTTTAAGCTCGGTCCAAGCGCGAATACGTCAAGTTCGGGCCAAGCGCAAATACGTCAAGTTCGGTCCAAGCGCGAATGCGTCAAGTTCGGTCCAAGCGCGGAGGCGTCATCTTGCACGGCGCTATCTGACTGACCACAGCAAACCGACCTCCTCCCCGATGGTTGGGAAAATAAGACATCCATGTTCATTTTTTAAAGCCACGATATAACGTAAGCGGTGATTTCTAAAGGCGTGTAGGACGATACTCTGTTCACAAATTCTGTTGTTGTTGTTATGGTTGTTGTTGTTGTTGTTGTGGTTGTTGTTGTTGTTGCTTTCAATCGCTTGTTTTTGTTTTTCTGACGTTTGTACATTTCCGTTTGAACCGCGCGTGATATTGAAATTGTACAAATATTCTTTTTCTGGACTATTTCCTGATAGTTAGATAACATTTTTATCAGAACATTTTGTACCACTATTGCATTATGAGACTCTGACATACACTGCTAAACTTTTGCTGAAGACGAAAGATTCTCTGAAGTACAGCGCAAGAACTGGTTCGTCTTGATAAAATTCTGAGATATACATGTTATCGGGGCATCTTACTGTATCACGTGTGTGTGTGTGTGTGTGTGTGTGTGTGTGTGTGTGTGTGTGTGTGTGTGTGTACGAATACGAATACGAATACGAAATTTTATTTGGTAGGCCGTAGGCCCGTTCAAAGAGGGTTGAACAATCAGTTGTACACATGTGTATTACATGGTGTGAGCTGGTCCGGCTTAATGAAATATTGGTAAGATTCATCAACAGTAGATGCAGGCAAAGGAGTGTAGTTTTAACTAGTCAGAGCATCCCTTCGCATGAGAGCTCTATATATATAAATCGCTAAGTTTCTCATGACATTTGTGTTTCTAGACGACATTAATAATGACAATCTAAATGCACTAGGGTAATTATAGAACTTTCTTGGGATATACTGGGTTCTTAGGTCAGCTAGACTAGGGCAACATAAGATAAAGTGTAACTCATCTTCTACGGATGCTTGACACATAGGACAGGCCATGCATACGGCATTATCTCTGGCATATCGGGAGGAATGTACAGCGATATCTGATGGGCCAAACCTAAAACGCACAAGTGCTGTTCTAATAAATCTATTCATATCAAGCGATAAGTACGGTTCACGTTCCGAATTAGACTTAAATGACTTATAGAAGTAAAACCTATCACTGATACTGATATGGTAGTTCCAGTCCTGCCAATGACATTCTGTAAGCCTCTGTCGAAAACATCTAATAAATCCACCAATTGATTGTACACCTTGGTTGAGCCACACATGGCCAAAACCATATTTTGACAAAGTCAAACGAATATCAGTTGCCCAGCAAACTTTGCCACTGTTATCTAGTCTTTCTAACAATCTGTAGGCTTGATATGGTAGTCTGTGGGGTTCCATTCTGGTAATCTTCAGCCAGTAACTGATACGCCTTGTATACATATTTACATATAGCGGGAACCTCCCAAGGTCGCCATACAGCATATCATTTGGTGAGCGCAGGTTCACACCGAGAAATCTTTTCATGGCATACAGGTGGACCCGTTCAATATTAGAACAGACAGTCTCATTAAGGCCCCATATTTCAGACGCATAACTAAGAATGGGTTGGACTTGTCCATCAAACAATTTGATAAAAATACAGAGAGACTGATTCTCTAACATGTAAAGTGTTTTTAGGATACCGTAAACGGCCTTTTTAGCCTTTGAAATAAGGTCTTCACATACATGCGAAAGACTCAGCCTTGTTGAAAAGTACATACCAAGATATTTATAGGTATTGACTACCTCCATTTGTACGTTATCATAAAACCATCTCTCACGAGCTGCCAGAAAACCACCTTTTCTAAATACAATTATATTACTCTTAGAGAGGTTTACCTTTAGCTGAAGTTTTTTTGCCGAACTATAAGACTATTTAGTTGGTTTTGAAGACCTATGGCTGTTTCTGAAAGAAGAGCGATGTCATCTGCGAAAAGCAAAATAAATAATTCAACAATGTCATGTGAAAGCGTTGCACCATGCTTACCATTTTCAATTATTTCTAAGGCTAGTTCATTTACAAATAATGAGAAAAGTACTGGGCTGCACACATCGCCCTGCTTTAAACCACGGGTACAGTTAATATAATCTGACATGGATGCACCACTCCTCACTCTGGCTTTCACTGAGTTATACATGTTCTTAATGCAGGTATGAAGTTTTCCACGGATTCCATGTTTGGAGAGAATAGGCCAGAGAATCTTCCTTGAAATAGAGTCAAATGCTTTTTCAAAGTCAATAAAAGCCACAATAGTTTACGGTTTGAAGCAAACTGCTTATGTATTAGTGCAAAAAGTGTAAAGATGTGGTCGATAGTAGAACGATTTCTCTTAAAACCTGCCTGACATTCACCTACAATGTTGTTTAATTCAATCCAATGTTGGAGTCTACCATTCAGAATAGTACTATATAGTTTACTGCTAATATCACTTAATGATATGCCTCTATAGTTATTAGGATCAGATGGATTACCTTTCTTAAAAACTGGCTGGATGATAGATTCAGTCCACTGGTCAGGAAATATTCCTTTGTCAAATAGGGTATTAAAGAATTCTACAAAGAAGTTTATAAACTTGTTATCTAAGTGTTTAAATATTTCCCCTATAATTCCATCCGGACCAGGTGCCTTGCCATTTTTAAGAGACTTAATTGCCTGTATCACTTCATCCCTGGATATGGGAGAGTCTAGGATGTCAGCATCAACGGAAGATTCAACTCCTGTTCCATCTGTAAAATTATCTATAGGGGACGCAGAGGAAGAGGATACACAGTCCATATCGACATCTTCATCACAACTGACATCAAGAACAGTCATAAAATGTTGGTGCCATTGATCCATGCTAATATCATTTAGTACTTTTTTCTTCTTTGCTGAAATCATTTTGATGTTTTTTTTTCCAAAACGCCCGTTGGTCAGACACAGAACTAACAAGGACTTCACAGAGATTCTGCTTGTATTCTTTCTTTTTTCTTTTAATCAAGTTTTTGTATTCTCTTCGTGACCTTGAGTACCTGCAACCAATATCAGTGTCACGGGATTTGCGGAATTTCCGGAGCAGTTTTCTAACTTGTTTTTTAGTTTCAGCACATTCCCTGTCATACCATTTCTCTCTAAATGCACCATTACCGACATACATTTTCTTCTCCATACAGTGCGCACTCTCGAGCAAGCACTTATTGAACAAAGCAAGAGCTTCAGTCACATTTGTGGAAATATTCTGTGTTGCTTGCTGTAGTGTTTCTTGTGTGTCTACAGAATGAAGTGAATCTTGAAATTCCTGCAGCCTATCAGGATTCCAGAATAACTTAGAAATACACTTCCTTGCAGTTACAGTTAATTGATTCTCTGGTATAAAAGTTCTGTCTAATGACCCAAAAACAAGTTCTATAGGTAAATGTTTTGATTCAATTCGCTCAGCTACAGTGAGTTTTGCTGCAGGTAATATGTCATGTAGTAACTCATGTGAGACAGTAAAATAGTCTATCACACTATTTCCACTATCTGACAGGTATGTGAAACAACCATGTAGGTCACCATTACATACGCCATTAAGTATAGACAATTCAAGTGCAGAGCACATGTCAAGCAATAGACGACCATACCTGCTAATAACTTTATCTTCAGAACACCTGGGTAGTGTGTGTGGATCATCATGTTTTGTATGCATGTCTCCCAGTGTACTTATGTCAAACGCCTGGAAATTTTCAGTTCCAGTCCTTGCGTTCAAATCACCAGATATAAGGAGATAAGTATCATCAAAAGTGAGTTGAGTGTCCACAAGGCACTCTTCAAGTGCACTAACACCATTGTCAATCCCACTCACGTTATAATATGCTGAGTATTCGGGTGGAATGTAAGTACAAACATATATCAAATCTTTAGACAACCCAGTCAGTTCCTGCTTTATCAACAAAATAAGGATGTTATCATATTTACTATTTATCTGCTGAACGGAAGGCAACACTTCATTTCTTATCAGAGTGACCACGCCACCCGATGGCCTCCCATGTTGTGATAGTTTAACACCTGGTTTACAGAAAACCGTATGA
>JACVVK020000394.1:525000-597500 GCA_018292915.2 Batillaria attramentaria | reverse complement strand
AGCCACGCCGCGGCTCACTGACACGCGCCTCCCCCTCCGAGTGAATAGCCGGGGGATTGGTGGGGGCGAGGGGATGGCTGTTGGCGGCATCCTTTTAATTGCTTTGCAATCAGTACGAGGTCTGTAGGAAGCAGTCAGCTTTGTGTTTGTAAACCGATCAACTTCCAATGTGTACGAATACGTGAAGGTGTTGTCACCCTGTTTGTCGTTTCTATTGCTTCTGATTGAGACGACGACGTGTTAGTGTGCGTGAATCCGCTCTCAGCAGGAAGCTTGTTGCTTCTTTGTTACATCGTCAGTCCGACGATCACCTGCTGATCTGTTTGTTTGAAATCAAACGGTGTGCAATAAAAAAAAATAAAAAGGACCCCAAACACGTATTTTCAAGTGTATAGAGAGCTTTAGGCGAGCCCTGTTGTCAGCTCGTGACACATGCACCACTAGAGTATTCCGCATTGGGTGAGATGCTAGCTGTTTACATGCCTTCCTGGACAACCCGGCCACCTGTCTAAGGCGGTCAGTTTAGTCCAGTCCCTTGGGTGACCGCCTTACACAGGTTTGACTGTGTACAAAGAATAAGTCTGACGGGGGAAGTGTCTTGTTTCCACTTAAGTCAAGTTCGACTAACGCGTGTTTGACTTCAACGTCATATGTCTCTGTATGGAGGGACAACGCTGGCCGCCAGTTCTCGCACAATACTCGAGAGTAGAGGAAGAGAACGGGAAGTCGTCATGTAAAGTATACCCACGCACACCAAACCCTTAGTTAACTTGGACCAGGTACAACCTAGCAGTAGTTTAGTCACATCGCAACCATATCTGGTTTAGGGAGAATGTCGTTCAACACAACACGTACTTGCCAAGGCCCTTGAGAGCTGCACAACTGATCACGCGGTCTGATACTGCACACTAGCTGTGACTGTGTTTGGTCCGGGAGATAAGGGGAACAATCCATGCACAAGTGTAGGTGCACCAAGATAATGGGGTCAAGGTGAAATCAACATGTAGTGCATGCTGTCTTCCTTGTTCGCCTCTCTCTCTCTCTCTCTCTCTCTCTCTCTCTCTGTCACCGCCAATATCACGTGACCGTGAACTATTATTTATCCCAGAAACATGGCTGACCGCTGACTTACGCTCCTTGAACTGCTAATCCAACGGCCGTGAAAAATGTACATGTACCCTCCATCTCCATTAGCGATCACTTTCCTGTATGTTTTTCACTGTCAACGAAACGTGACAAGCCAATTCCCAAAAATCACACGTCCGTTAGGTACAGACCCCATCGATGAGTGGATCCTTGCCGTTGGAGATGGGGCTTGCGTGTCTCCATGACCCCGAGAGCTATGCCGGCGGGAGATTCGTCTCCTGGTAGGGCCACCCATGCTGGACAGGTCGAAGGGTAGAGGCCAGACGAAGCGCACTCACTGGTCCTCCAGGTTGGGGGTTTGAGTAGGGCTAACAACCCAACTCTTTAAAAAGAAAACCTGTTACAGAAACTACAACCACAGATCTACAACGCAACTTGGTCCAGGAAGAGTCCTCTCTAGTAGAGCCCATGACGCGAGCTGGTGAAAGCCCTCGGGAAGCCAGTGCGCCGACTACTCTTCTGACGGCCAAGACCAAGCCAGGATAGGGACCTGGAACATCCGAACCCTATACGAAACAGGAAAGACAGCACAAGTGAGTCAAGAAATGCATAGATACAATCTGAAGCTGCTCGGCCTATGTGAGACAAGATGGACAGGAACAGGACGCACACGACTCACCTCCGGAGACACCATCCTCTACTCCGGACACGAAGACGGCCAGCCACACATGCACGGAGTAGCGTTGCTGATGACACCTGAAGCAACACAAGCACTATTGTCCTGGGAACCAGTGTCACCAAGGATCCTGAGCGCCAGATTCAACTCGAAGGGCAGGAAAGTCACCATCGTCCAGTGCTACGCTCCCACCAACGTGGCGGACGAGGAAGAAAAGGAGAACTTCTACGAGCAGCTCCAAGCCGTCCTAGACAAAGCACCGAGAAGAGACCTGAAGATCCTCATATATATCACGGCAGTTCAGCCGAAGACATTTAGTTGGGCCCCTCCTTGGGAAGCCCGCCCGCAGAGCAATTAATCTTGTCAGCCGCGCCTGGCGACTGCTACAGCGGCTGAACATTCCCTCCTGTTTGTCTTACTGCGCTTATCTGCCTGACCCGATAACCCAGCCGGCCCCCGGTTACAGCTAGAATAGCACGGTGCTTTTCTTGCTAGCATACCAACCTCGCTTTTCTGTGTGCACAGCCTGCTGTGTACGCTACATAGCAGGCGGAAATCTGTTAAGTAGAGTACCTACTTTTTAAATCTGTTTTCTCATAGTGCAGCGAATATCTTATAATTCTGGGTGGTCATACTTCTAGAGCAGAAAATAAGCTTTCCTTAGATACCAAACACTGCGCATAAAGCATCACAGTCATTGATCACCAGAAGGAAAATGTGTACGTGAAGCAGTTCCAGAGATCCGCTAATGGGTAAATTTTGCCTTCAAATCACACGGCTGTTACTTCCAACAGAAAGTTTTCATGAAGATCATATTTTCACATATTCTTAACATACATGCAGTGAGTCCATGCATCATAAGTAAAAGTTTATCAACATTACCTGATACGAGCAATTGCCAGTCTTGTAACGGTACTCCACATGCTTACTGGGACGCACATAATCCATTGTCTTGTTAGACCCACCTTGAGTCCAAAGCGGTTTTCACAGGCATTGTCATTTTATCACAGTCTGCTATTGTCTACTGGTCAGTCGGAATGCCTGACTAGACTAGTTACAGTTTCATCAGATGTATATGGTTTCGAAGTTCTTTGTTGGTGCGTGGTAGTGTAAAGATTGTGACACTGACACAGTGAAACGACCTGGAAACGTTACTTGGAGCTGAATTTCACCAAACCATGAAACTGTGGGGAAACAATTGTCATGTGTTCATTGAGCAAAACTTTCACTCAGTTAAATACGGTCCAAATGCACAGATTCTGAATGGCACATACTCAGTATCCGCCATGATGACACCACTATTCAGGAAACACTTGTTACACACACATTCTTTATCAGACAATAACTACGTACTCCTTTTGCTGCCAGACACAAAAATACTATGTAGCAGTAGATCTGATGTAGCGCATCGTAATAAACTTTTCACTGGCCAAAACAAAACTTCCAAAATGCACAGATTCTGCCAGTGAATGACACATACTATCCGCCATGAAGACATCATTCTTCAGGAAACACATGTTACACACACATTCTTTATCAGGCAATAACTATGTACTCCTTTTGCTGATAGACACAAAAGTACTATGTAGCTGTAGATCTGATGAAGCACATTCTAATGAACTTTTCACTAGTCAAAACAAAACTTGCAATCAGCAGCAATGATACACGGAAGATTACGAAAATACGCACACACGTGGAAGTCTTAAACAGAAAGATAAGAGAGAAGCTCTCCCAGCCGCTGCCGGCACAGCGGGTGGGAAATTCCAGCACAGCTACGTGACGGGGGGCAGAGATAAGGCGCAGCCTGCAACTAAGTGGCACGTTCTGGGGAAAGGTAAACTGCCGTGAGAGGCGCCGGGGAAGTCGAGTGGTATACTCCAGGGAATCTGTGAAAACACGTTTCAAACTTGGAAGAATTTTAGTTTCACTTACATCGGGTAGAGAAAAAAAAAAGGTAAAAGTGTTATGAACATTTTTTCTTTCACATTCTGTTCGTTGAGAATTTTGTTAAAAAAAAAAGAATAAATAAATAAAATATAAAAAAGAATTCTTATCATTAGCTGCATTGAGCTTTCCTAGAGCATTCGGCTGTGTGGTGCCTAGACGAGCTGTCTACGACTGACGTCAACATTTCAGTCTACAGGCGGATACAGTAAAGTACAGGAAACTACAGCAACTTGAAAATGTACGGCAAAGCTGGGAAGTTGAATATCAAATAAGAAAAGAGCTTTCTCAATACTGCTAAAACAAACACAGTTTCTCTCTTAGTTAACGCCCTTCCCTCTTCCCCCACCTCCCATCTTTGTTACCCTTAATATATAGTGCACCCCCCCCCCCTTCCCCCTCCCTGAACTACTCCCCCCATCCCACCCCCCTCACCATCACTCATCTTTGCCAACTAATGCCCCTCCCCCCCCCTTCTCTCTCTCCCTACCCCCATCCATCCCCTCGCTCGATGTTTCCCCTTCACTACCGCTGTATCTATTTGCAAACAATTGTCTCACAATATCGCTACGTCAGACCACATGACAGGCTTAGTCCGGGTTCAAGTTTCGAATTTTTACATCCGTACATAGGTTCCTTTCACATCGACCACGCTTCCCAACGGCATATAATATCATCATGTTGAAGAGAGAGAGAGAGAGAGAGAGAGAGAGAGAGAGAGAGAGAGAGAGCCTCTCTTGATGTAGAAGGTTAGTGGGTGGGACGTTTGGGAGTTTAATGTCCTTTTCCTCCCACGTGATAGAGAGTCTGGTAGGTGGTGTAGATTCTTCAGATAATAATAACACTGCAGAAATTGGCATATTGTATAGGCCTACATTTGCTTTCATAAAAAAGTGAAATCACCGAATGTAGAAATACTTGTGAACGGAAGAGATTTTCTGTAAAATCAAATCTTGTCGTTTTCAAGACAATGTGTTTATAAACCTGTCTGTATGTGTACAAATAAAGAGCGGATATGGGGCACAATGTTTTCTGGTGTGTGTGTGTGTGTGTGTGTGTGTGTGTGTGATGTTTTGTATTGTTGTAGTAAAGTACCTGCGACAAAAGCGATTGTGAATACAGCTTGGGAAGGTAGCCGAAGAATTCCATTGAAAATTGAGGCGTCTATATTTTAGCCAACGTGACCCTCCAAACTCGTCAAGTTCAGCGACTGTAACTTTGTTATATCTGTCATTTCATGGCCCAAAATTTCGCCTACATAGATAAGGACTTGTAAAATAGTTTTAACATCATATGAATAGGTAACATCAACTCATTACTTTTTTTTATCAAAGCAAACACAGCTCTTAATGCCCTGTCAGACAGATCTCTTTGGGCAATGGTGAACATTGCTCAGTGTCGGGGTAGTACCCTCTCGCGCGCCTCGCTAAGTTGTTTAGCTTTTTGTTGTTGTTGTTGTTGTTGTTGTTGATTCACGGCGATCAATTACCCCAGAGGTCACACAATGCCTGCCTAGACACTGTTCTCTCCTACAACAGAAAATGGCGTGAGATATTTGTGAAATTTCGTCGTAAAGCGTTCGAGATCCGTGTAAAATCAGTCAGTGACGTCATGGGACGGTTTGCACGGACTGTAGTGCTACAGTATACGCCGGTTATAAGAAACTCGAGGGGGGTGAATTTTTTGGTTTCTTATATCCGAGTTTTCTTATATCTGAAAGTCGGATATAAGAAAGTATTTTGAAAAATATTTCTTATAACCGAGTTCAGTGAAAAAAAGGTTTAAAACATTTCTTTTTTCTCAGTTCGTGTATGTTTTGCATTAAATTAAGAAATATCTGGTTTCTCTTAAAGACCTGCACAGAATATATATGTGTAGAGTTAATATACACCAGTGCGCTTGTGTCCTTCAGTGTCAGATTTTTTTGTTTGAACATGAAAATACTGTTTTTGCTTCACAACTGTAGCGCTGGCGGTCATGTGGTAAGAAAAAACAAAACAAAAAGAAAAAAAAAACAACCAAACCAACCAACCAACCAACCAACCAAACAAACAAACAAACAAAAAGAACTAAGGGGAGAGAGAGACAATGACAATGACAATGACAATGACAATCCTTTATTTTACAACGGTAGAAGATTTTGGCCAAAGGGCCAGTTTACAACCTTGCCGTTGCTAGACTACAGTATAAGACTAAAAGCTTAGGAGTATACACATTACAGACACTTAAAAATGAAATACAAGAAGGCGGAGAATAAGCATGATAGTTAAAATAGATGGCAGGGATAACCAAGAAAACAGAAATGATTAAAGTTAATGCAAACTAACATGATTATGTAAATATGTACATGTTGGGTGTTAGTAAATGACTACGGTAATAATGCTTAGTGAAGACTGGTTTCTAAGTACGTGTGGACGAAACTGGCTTTCCAGCTCTATTGAACTGAACGAAAAAAGTTAAAAAGCCGTTTCTTAAAGGTATAAAGTGAAGGGGATGATCTCACATGGAGAGGCAGCGAATTCCAAAGATCGGGACCAGAAAAGGATAGACTGGATTTGTACTTGTCAATCCTGGGGCGGGGGATTTTAAACTGATTGTGGGACCTGGAATAAAGGGATTCTTTTTGTGAAAACAAGGAGCAAAGATATGGCGGAAGAGTGTGCTTCCAAGCCTTGTACATTGTTAAACCTTTATTAAACTGAAACTGCTGTTTTAGTGGTAGCATCTCTAATTTTTTAAGTTTTTGGTCCGTTGACAAGAGGGGATCAGGAAAGATTAATTTCGCTGCCCTTCGGTGTAAGGAATTCAACCTCTTCGTGTGGACTTCCCCTGAACCATCCCACACGGTAGATGCGTAGTCCAAGTGAGACTTTATATGCGCATTATAGAACATTTTGCGGGCATCAACATCGACCATATACCTTAGTTTGGACAACATGTAGAGATTACGAGAGACAGTCTTACAGACATTGTCTATATGACTTTGCCATTTGAGCTGGTTGTCTATCGTAATCCCTAGTAGGCGATGTTGGGTAACCTGCTGAATGTCGCGGTCACTGAAGGACAAGCTGAGAGACAAGGGGCGGAGCTGATGTTTTTGGCGTGTGGTTATGACCATTGATTCAGTTTTATTTGGGTTTAGAATCATGTGATTACTATCACACCAGTCAGACACTTCGTCCAGACTCTGCTGCAGTCGTGCACTGATGTTGTTAAGTTCTGTGTCAGGAGTGTGGATGGTTGTATCATCTGCGAACATGTCACATGTGACTTCGGTGTGAGTTATATGGAGAGGTAAATCATTGATAAATAAACAAAACAGAAGTGGGCCGAGCACAGAGCCCTGAGGCACGCCGTGTTTCACCAAACCAAGGGAAGAAAAAGAACCATTTAACAGAACCTTCTGATTCCTATCAGACAGGTAAGATTTGAAAAAAAGACGTTGTTTCTGAGTTCGGCAAATAACATTTTAATTTTTCCAGCAGAATGTTATGGTTGACTAGGTCAAATGCTTTCTTGAAATCTAAAAATACCACACCTGTTACTTTTGACTCGTTCACAGAAGACAACCAAGTGTCTACTAATCGTGACAGAGCTGTGGGGCAGGAATGTTGCGGACGAAAGCCTGACTGGAGTGAATAGAGAAGATTGCGGCTCTCCAAGTAGTTAAGGAGATGTTTGTGCACATGCCTCTCAAGTGGCTTTGAAAGAGCGGAGAGTAGGGAAATTGGTCTGTAATTGTTTACATCAGTTAAATCCTTTGATTTGGGCAATGGTATGACTTTAGCATGTTTGAACGCAGATGGGAAAGTGTGGTTGTGAATGCAAAGATTATAAATATAAGTTAGGGAATCAACAATGTAAGGTAGGGAAAGCTTGAGCAACTTCGGGCTTATGTTATCAGGTCCTGATGATTTTTTGCTTCGCATTGAAGTGATCAAGTTTCCCACTTCGTGTACCGCCAGAGGCGGAATCACAAATTGTTCAGAGCCCACTGTTTTTGTTTCACAAAATGCCCGCAAGGCATCAGGACAAGTATACTGACCACTATCACCACAAGAGTTAGCGAGAGACTCAGCGACTGAGAGGAAATGATTGTTAAAGGTGTTTGCATTGAGATTAGGTGGAATATTGGGTGACTGTTTATTGTTTCCTCTAGTAACGACTGATAAGGCTCGCCAGAGTGATGCTGTGTCTTTGTCATTTTTAATCATTTGTTCACAGAGATCTCTCTGAGCCCGCCTGACCATAGTCTTTACGCGGTTTCTCTGTTGCTTAAATTCGCTGAAGCGTTTCTGTGCACGCAGCTCGTTCCGGAGTGCCATTGCTTGAACTATTTCCTGAGTTAACCAAGGGGGCATAGTATGGTGTTTAACCCGTTTTTGTCGGAGTGGTGCGTGTTTATTTAGGACAGAAGTATACAGCTCGTACCAAAGTGTCAAGGCAGCTTCTGGGTCGCTTTCATTGAATACGTCGGTGAAGGGTGTGTGATACAGATCAAAGAGGAACGCAGCCTCATTGAAGTGTTTTAAACACCTGTAGTTAATAGTCGTGTGACCATGCTTATTTTTGGCTGGAATTTTAAACCGCCAGGAGCAGACAACTGGGTAGTGGTCGCTTATACTGAAGGTGGGAACACAGACATCTGATACCAAGTGGGGGCGATTTGTATAGATATGATCAATGAGTGTTGAGGAGGACGGTGTTATTCTGGTAGGAGTTGTTACAAGTTGCTGAAGGCCGACCAGTGAGCTAGTGCATTCCCAGGCAGGATATGATTTTAGAAGATTAATATTAAAGTCTCCCAAGAGAAGGACGTCACTATTGGGTAAGCCAATATTTTCGACTGCGGACAAAAAATCGTCGTACCACTCAAAGGTAGAATTAGGGTTACGATAGACAAATCCAAGGAAGAAAGGCCGAGTCTTGGTGTCCCTAACTTCAAGCCACAGGCATTCAACTTTGGGGATTTCAAGGTCCTTGCGCCGGCGGATTAAGTGCTGTATGGAGTTGTGAACATACACTGCAATGCCCGTTTTACCAGGGGTGTCGGGGTCGCGACGAAGAACAGAAAAATTTTGAATACGTATCGCATCGTCACTAATGGAATCGTTAAGACGTGTCTCACTTAGACCAAACAGGTGGAATGGTTCAGAGTTGTTAAGATAAGCACAAAGGTCGTTTACCTTGTTGGATAAATGATATACGTTAAGGTGCCCAATCTTCAACTGAGTTTGTCGTCGAACACTTGACATATTTACTATGTTAATGAACAATCGATATGCAGGTACTGTTTACAGTTTAAAGACGCTCGTGTTGGGTGGATAGGCGTAAGCAAAACGATTTAAAAACAAGCAGTATAAGCAGTATAAACTATTCAGGGCTATGCCGGTCACAGGCTCGGGTTGCACTAGTAGACCAAACAAAGACAGGGAAAACAAGCACTATAAGCAGTATAAACTATTCAGGGCTATGCCGGTCACAGGCTCGGGTTGCACTAGTAGACCAAACAAAGACAGGGAAAACAAGCACTATAAGCAGTATAAACTATTCAGGGCTATGCCGGTCACAGGCTCGGGTTGCACTAGTAGACCAAACAAAGACAGGGAAAACAAGCACTATAAGCAGTATAAACTATTCAGGGCTATGCCGGTCACAGGCTCGGGTTGCACTAGTAGACCAAACAAAGAAAGGGAAAACAAACAAAACAAGAAAGCACAAAATTAGATAGATGATTGAAGCAAGTCAGACCAATCACACGACTGAGGAATCTTTTAGCTGGGCACAAAGGCTTCTGTGTCAGTTCGTAGATTCGTCAAGCAGGAACTGTTTGTAGAGGTATATTTTGCCTGACGAAATCACTGGTCAAATACTTAAAGGGTGATATGAGTTATTAGCTAATCACGTAAGCAGGATGAAGTAAACCACAGAATGCCACAAAAGAATATAAAAGAATGTTTAAAAATGACGATGTTAATAAAGGTTGATACGCACACCAGTGTCTATAGCACTCAGTCGTGCGTATATCTGCAGTTCGCGCTTTGAAAGGCCACTCAACACTGACAAGTTACCGAAAGCTAGGCCAAATACTTACTTACTTACTTAGGCCCTTGGCTCCACGTGGAGCATAGGCCATCGACAACCCTTCGCCATCGCACTCTGTTCTGGGCTAGTCTTGCCACTCCAGTCCAGTTGGTCCCCTGCTTACATAGCTCTGCCTCAGTGTCCCGCCTCCAGCTGTTGCGAGGCCGGCCTCTCTTCCTTTTCCCCTGCGGGTTCCATGTCAGGGCTTGGCGTGTGGTGCTGGATGATGGCGTCCTGAGGGTGTGTCCAATCCAGCCCCACTTCCTCCGCAGGATCTGCTTGGCCACTGGTTCCTGCCCCGCTCGCTCCCACAGCTCTTCATTCCGGATCTTCTCTGGCCATCGGATGTTGAAGATGCGCCTCAGACAGGTGTTGAGAAATGTCTGGATCTTCTGCTGCATCGTCTTCGTTGTCCTCCATGTTTCGCATCCGTAGAGCAGAACTGACTTCACGTTGGAGTTGAAGATGCGAAGTTTGGTTCTTATGCTGACAACTTTGGATGCCCAGACGTTCTTCAGCATGACCATTGCTGCCCTTGCCTTGCCGATTCTGGCTGTGACGTCTCGGTCTGTGCCTCCCTGTCCATCAACCACACTCCCCAGGTAGACAAAAGACTCCACCTCCCTGATGGGCTCTCCACCGACTGTGACTGGTGTGTTGGCAGTGGTGTTGATCTTCATCAGCTCGGTTTTCTTCCTGTTTATCTTGAGCCCTGTTCCGGCTGATGTGGCTTCCAGGCACGTAGTCTTGTCCTGCATCTGGCTGTGGCTGTGAGACAGGAGCGCCAGGTCGTCCGCGAAGTCGAGGTCATCCAGCTGCGTCCAGAGTGTCCACTGTATCCCGTTTTTCCTGCCTGCTGTAGTGGTCTTCATGATCCAGTCGATGACCAGGAGGAAGAGAAACGGGGACAACAGGCATCCCTGGCGGACTCCGGTCTTCACCTCGAAGCTTTCTGACAACTGGCCGGCATGGGCAATCCTGCAGCTCATGTCTTGGTAGGTGCACTGGATCAGGGAGATGATCTTCCCGGGAACTCCATAGTGCCTTAGCAGCTTCCACAGCGCCTCTCTGTCTACACTGTCGAAGGCCTTCTCATAGTCTATGAAGTTGATGTAGAGGGGGGAGTTCCACTCCAGTGACTGCTCCACAATGATGCGTAGGCTGGCAATCTGGTCAGCGC
The DNA here is from genome assembly GCA_018292915.2 of Batillaria attramentaria. Lineage (NCBI taxonomy): Eukaryota > Metazoa > Mollusca > Gastropoda > Batillariidae > Batillaria > Batillaria attramentaria. The sequence goes on along the minus strand of JACVVK020000394.1, from coordinate 586,530 downwards.
AGGACCTGTTCCTGCGAAAGCCTGCCTGCTGGTCTCGGAGCATGGGGTCGACTGCCTCTCTCATCCTCTCCAGTAGAATTCTGTTGAGAACCTTGCCTGGCACTGACAGGAGCATGATCCCTCGGTAGTTGCTGCAGTCCCTGAGGTCCCCTTTCTTTGGCAGCTTGATGACGATCCCTTCTTTCCACTGGGCTGGCACCTCTTCCTTCTCCCAGATCTTGCTGAACAGGCTGTGCAGCATGTTGACGGCTGTCTCTGTGTCTGCTTTAATGGCTTCTGCTGGTATCTCGTCCGGCCCTGCAGCTTTCCCATTTCTCAGTGTCATGATGGCTTTCCTGATCTCCGCCTTAGAGGGCTTGTCGCAGTTGATGGGTAGTTCTGTCTCAGCTGGTGGGATGTCTGGTGGTGTTTCAGGGATGGGGCGATTTAACAGCTCCCTGAAGTGTTCTGCCCATCGCTTCAGCTGTTCCTCAGTTGTTGTCAGTGGGTGCCCGTTCTTGTCCTTCACTGGTTTGTCTGTCTGCTGAAATTTGCCCGCGAGCTTCTTGGTCACCTGGTACAGGTCTTTTAGATTCCCTTGTCGGGCTGCTTCCTCTGCTTGACTGGCCAGGTTGTCGATGTAGTCCCTCTTGTCCTTCCTGGTGCTCCTCTTCACTTCTCTGTCAGCTGCTGTGTATTCCTCTTGTGCCTTTGCCTTAGCTCTTCTTGTTCGGCTCGTGTTCAGTGCGGTTTTCTTCTCTTTCCTAGCTTCCAGCTTCTGGATGGTATCAGCAGAGATCCATTCCTTATGTTGGGTCTTTCTCTTGCCAAGGACCTCTTCGCATGTGTCGTGCCAGAGTTTCTTGCTGTGTTCCCACTGTGTCTCGATGTCCATTTCACTGTCTTCCATCAGGTCTTGCAGTGGCTGGAACCTGTTGGAAAGGCTGATCCGGAATGCTGCTTGTGTGTCTGTGTTCCTGAGAAGTCCAACGTTGTACCTGGTCCGTGTGCTGTTGGCGTTGGTGTGCCTCTTAAGCCGAAGTCTCAATGTTGTTGCAAGAAGGTGGTGGTCTGATGATACATCGGCACCCCTCATCACGCGCACATCCCGCCACGATCTCCTGAACTTCCGGCTGATGCAGATGTGATCAATCTGGTTCTCCGTGACATGGTCCGGCGATCTCCATGTGGCCTTGTGGATGCGCTTGTGTGGGAAGATGCTGCCTCCTATCACTAGCTGGTTCAGGGCACAAACGTCTGCAAAGCGCTCGCCATTTTCGTTCATCTGTCCCAGTCCGTGTGTTCCCATGGTGTCCTCATAGCCTGTGTTGTCTGATCCAATCTTGGCGTTGAAGTCTCCCATCAGTATGGTCATGTCCTTGGCTCCTCCTCTATCTATCACTGTCTGCAGTTGTTGGTAGAAGTCATCTTTTTTCTCCTCTTCCGCATCATTGGTGGGAGCGTAGCACTGGATGATGTTCAGCTTGATGTCTTTTTTCTTGGTGATGAATTTGGCTGTGATGATGCGGGAGTTGACAGGTTCCCAGCCGATGAGTGCCCGCTGTGCCTCCGGTGCCTGCATCAGGGCCACGCCCTCAGTGTGGGGGGCTCCATCCTCTGTGTGTCCAGAGTACAGCAATTGCTCTCCCGATGAAAATCTCAGCTGTCCTGTCTGTAGCCACCTTGTCTCACTCAGTCCCAGTACTCCTATCTTGTAGTTCTTCATCTCTCTTGCTACTTGTATGGTCCTTCCTACTTCATACATTGTCCTGATGTTCCATGTGGCTACTCTCGTTGTTGTCCTGGGTGTTAGAAGGGGGGTCGGCCTTGCAGCTTCCTTTCGGCTTTCACTGCAATGCGTCATAGGTCTCCGGGATGGAGACCCTTCCTCGCCCAGGTGAATGTCTCGGTTTGTTGCTGTCGATGCTTCAGTAACTTAGTGTTTTTTACAGGTAGGGCTGTTAACCCTACGCAAACCCGTTTAGCCTCTTGGAGAGGTGGTCCACATTCGTCTGACCTCTACCCTTCGACCTGTCCAGCTTGGGTGACCCTGCCATAACCGGAGATATCATAAACGTACGATGCAGCAACAATCTTCGCCTGACTCCAGCAGCCACGAGACTTTGTGTGAGCAGGGCGACACCACTGTACCGTCTGAGTTTGTTACGAAGAAAACAAAAAAATTTCACGGAATGACAAAACTTTGAGCGCTTCATCTACAATCCATGACCACTTCCCAGTGATCGGGCGCGTGGACACCTCAGTCATGGCGGATACGGGTGGCTGTGGTGACAGTGGTCAGGGTGACAATGTCGATATTCCGAATACTGACCTGCTGAAGGCAATTCGTGAAATGTCGCGCAAGGTAGACAGTCCTCAACCAACCAATTTCGGGCCGCCCATATGGGGTCCACATGGTCTAACCAATGGACAACTCTTGGAAAATCTGGAAGGCGCCCCTTGGATTTGCACCCGGGCACCACGTGGGGCCCTCATGGTGTGCCGCTCGGCAACTGGCGGTAAACTCTGGGGTACCTGCTGGGCAGCGCATGAGTTCGTGGGCAACTGGAGGTACACTGCTGGGTAACTGGCGGTGAACTCCCAGGCACCGCAAGGACTAGCCCATGAGTGTGCGTGTACTGGTGGTATACTGCTGGTCTAATCGCGGTACACTGCAGGCCACCTTGCCCACCATGTAAGACTCAAAACTATATTAGTTCAAACTGTACTAGTCAAGTGTTTTTAAATTCTACACATTTCCATTAACATCTTGACTCCCAAAGTTTGATATTATAGTTTGGAGTTCTACATGGTGGGCAAGGTGGCCTGCAGTGTACCACCACAATTTAATTTGTTCGGAGTCCTACGTAGGATTCCTTCACACCATCCGATCTGAACACAACGTACACAATCATTTACAAACACGTCATAAAATTCAACACTTCATTTATCATCTAACAAGAAGCAAGAAACAATAACACAAAGGAAGCTGTTGTAAACTGCAGAACACACAGTGTCACGGTAGAACACAGAGTGTCACTGCAGAACACACAGTGTCAATGTAGAACACACAGTGTCACTGTAGAACACTGTATTATACACTCTGCTTATATGGTGTGTGACACAATATCTCTACTTCAGGGACGGAATTCTGTGTTCTACACTGATTGACACTGTGTGTTCTACATTGACACTGTGTGTTCTACAGTGACACTGTGTGTTCTACATTGACACTGTGTGTTCTACAGTGACACTGTGTGTTCTACATTGACACTATGTGTTCTACAGTGACACTGTGTGTTCTACACTGACACTGTGTGTTCTACATTGACACTATGTGTTCTACAGTGACACTGTGTGTTCTACAGTGACACTGTGTGTTCTTCAGTGATACTGTGTGTTCTACAGTGACACTCTGTGCACTGCAGTGACACTCTGTGTTCTACATTGACACTATGTGTTCTGCAGTGACACTGTGTGTTCTGCAGTGACACTGTGTGTTCTGCAGTGACACTGTGTGTTCTACAGTGCCACTGTGTGTTCTACAGTGACACTGTGTGTTCTACATTGACACTGTGTGTTCTACATTGACACTGTGTGTTCTACAGTGACACTGTGTGTTCTGCAGTGACACTGTGTGTTCTACCGTGACACTGTGTGTTCTACAGTGACACTGTGTGTTCTGCAGTGACATTGTATGTTATACAGTTACACTGTGTGTTCTACATTGACACTGTGTGTTCTGCAGTGACACTGTGTGTTCTACCGTAACACTGTGTGTTCTACAGTGACACTGTGTGTTCTACATTGACACTATGTGTTCTGCAGTGACACTGTGTGTTCTACCGTGACACTGTGTGTTCTACCGTGACACTCTGTGTTCTACAGTGACACTGTGTGTTCTACATTGACACTCTGTGTTCTGCCGTGACACTGTGTGTTCTACCGTGACACTGTGTGTTCTACCGTGACACTGTGTGTTCTACATTGACACTGTGTGTTCTGCAGTGACACTGTGTGTTCTACAGTGACACTGTGTGTTCTACAGTGACACTCTGTGTTCTACAGCGACAATGTGCTGGAGCTTGAATCAGCCGCTAGACACTTGTGCTGTAGCCCGGATGCGTGACCTCAGGCTGCGACCTCCGGTGTAACGATTCGTCGGCTGACCTACATTTTCTCCAGTGACCGTGAAGAAACGTTTACTGTAGTATCGGCTTTCAGTTTATCAACCTGGTTGTATCTTCTGCACACACGCGTGTTCTTCCGTACGAGCGGTATGTCACCCTTTTATTATCTTTGCTTTTGTCTTTTATTCGATGTGCATTTTGTTTTGGTTCGTTGTACTTTGTTTTATGTGGGTTTTTTTCCTTCCTGTTTACTGTTCACATGTTTCAGTGCTTGCGTACAGCTGGTTCACTTGGGGAACTGGGGACTGGCTTAATTATTATTTGTATTTATTCACGTACGGGATAATTCAAGAAATTCCTATCGATTCCATGAAGCAAAACAACGACTGTATAATTAGTTGTTTTAATAACTGCAATGAAATCAATGACAGTAAAGAAGAGGAAAGATCTGTTGGACTTTCTATGACAGCAACATTGCAGTATTTACTTTCTACAGGGAACAAATTTGAAAGAATCGTCTGAAACTTTTATTCGAACCAGCTGGGGATATGAGGTTATGCTATCAGGGAGTCAGACAAAAAAAAACAAAACAAAATGGTGTTGCTATTCTTTTTCATAACAATTTTAGGTACAAACTTCACAGAGTGGTCAGAGATCCTGGTGGTTGTTTCATATAATATAGATATTCAATGGTTAAAGAAGCGTGTTTCACTCATCATTATACACTGTACATGCACCGAGTAGTGGGGATAATCCTGCGGTTTACGCTCTTAAAATGTATTGAACACTTTAAAAATGTCTTAATTATTACGGCAGGTGATTGGAATTTTGCTCTTAACGTGAAACTTGATGTTCGTAATGACACCAGTACTGTGAACCGCCCAAACACGTAAAAAGATCATATATATATATATATATATATATATATATATATATATATATATATATATATATATATATATATATAACTAGAAAATACACTCCTTGAAAACTGTGAACAACTATTATTATTAACAAGACATGGATCCCAAATTTTCGGGCCCTCCGCGGGTCCTTCATCAGGGGAATACAAAAATTTTAAAATACAAAATATATATTACATATATTACATATATATACATATAAAATACAAAACGTTAAATTTTTTTAACAGGGGAATCAGAAGGACCCGCGGAGGGCCCGAAAATTTGGGATCCATGTCTTGTTAATAATAATAGTTGTTCACAGTTTTCAAGGAGTGTATTTTCTAGTTATTCAACGTGGATTCATCCATTTCTAAACTCTTTCGGGGATGTGTGGAGCCAGCATGACTTTGTTCGTTTTGTAAAGGCAGTATATATATATATATATATATATATATATATATATATATATAGTCGAACACGCTTAAGTCGAATTCGCAGGGGAAATGGATTTTTGTTCGACGTATCCGAAGTTTGACTTACCCGTGACGACGGAAAAGGTCGAATTTCGACTCTAGCTTCGAGTTAAGCGAGTTGCACCTTTTCACCCCCTGATTCGGTTTGGAAACTGAAATTTATTTTTCCCTTTCAACATGAGCTTACTGCTGCTGCGTTGGTATAGTTCGCCCCCTCGTGTCATTTGCATCTGCTGTAAATGCACTGCGGCAGTCTAAAGAACATAGCCATTGCACCATTACCACAAGGTAACCCCAACCCTAAATCTAAACCAAACCCTAAACCGGTCTAAGCAGGCGAACTCTACTGAATGAGCGTGGATGCATTTGAATAGTTTGCCCAGTACGGCCCAGGGGTGCGAACTATACTGAGCCTTACTGCTAGGATTTGTTATATTTAATACGCTCATGTAAGCTGCCATGTCATCGAATCTCCTTAGCTATTCTGTTCACTTTGAGTTCACTTTCAGTTCAGAGTATTGGCTTGGTCTTACCATAGTCACACATGCAATGCAGAGGAAGGAGAAAGCCAAGTTTTTCTGATGGCTGTTTCGTTCTGACATGAAAGCTGCCTGGCACCAAACGGTGATAAGTTTCCAGCTTATGTTTTCTTCTTCTTTTCTAGTTTCACTGACTCTTATCTGCTTATCAGCAGCGTCATCTGTGCGTGTTTGTGTGTGTGTGCGCGCGCGTGCGCGTTCGCAGTCATATGATCGCATGTGCTCAATAAATTCTAGTGCAACGTCAAATAGCAAAACATCAAACTCTAACGGCACCAACCGGCAAACTCTCTTTCTCTTTGTCTCTCTCTCTCTCTCTCTCTCTCTCTCTCACACACACACACACACACACACACACACACACACACACACATTTCACACACCAGGAATAACTCACTGCTTACCCTCCGAATCCGACGGCAAATCACGTTTTTAACACTGGCGACAGAAAACCTCAGAGATCAGGGGCACAGGATCAGATCTCACGCCTAGCTCTGTTCTTGCACGTGTTTCTCGCCAATTTCGTGTTCTACCACCCAAGTAACCAGCCCTAAGGCCCGCAGGACACATAACACTGTCAAGCTGTACTTGCACGGAACTGTTCAATCTCCGTGCAAGCCGTGTCTTGGTGCTGATGCATCAGAAGGACAAAAAGAAATTCCCGTGCCAGCGACTGGTACGACTTATCCGAGGCTAAAATTGCAGATCTCGTTTGACATAACCGAGTTTTGACTTATCCGTTTTTGAGTACTCGTTCGACTTATCCGTGGAAAATTTAGTCATACAAAGAGCAAGTTTGGCCGGGAAAAACTTTTTGCTTCGACGTATCCGAAGTTCGACTTAAGCGTGTTTGACTTAAGCGTATGGGTCTGTATCCATTAATTAAGTATGACAGTCGACAGTTGGCGATAGCTCTACCCGGACAGGAGAGTCTATACGTGGCGGAAATTAAATTCGGTTAAGCCGGGGAGATTGGACTTGTTTCTTGTTTCTCAGACTTTGCTACCTGACATTAGTAATGCATCAATATACATGGGATACCGCTCTGATCCTTCACTGATTGTTTTTTTTTTTTTTTTTTTAAGAACAGTTTAAGCGAGACAGGCCATTCTGGAACTTTAAAAACTCATGATTAAAAGACAAAGAATGTGTTGAGGTCATTACGGAATTCATTGAGAATCCGTGGATGGTTCATCGCGCGTGTCCCAATACAAAACGTTAGATGATGTCCCGCATGGATGGTTTATCGCGTGTGTGCCAATATGAAACGTTAGATGATGTCCCACATGGATAGTTCATCGCGCGTGTGCCAATACAAAAAGTTAGATGATGTCCCACATGGATAGTTCATCGCGTGTGTGCCAATACGAAACGTTAGATGATGTCCCACATGGATGGTTCATCGCGCGTGTCCCAATACGAAACGTTAGATGATGTCCCACATGGATAGTTCATCGCGCGTGTGCCAATACGAAACGTTAGATGATGTCCCACATGGATAGTTCATCGCGTGTGTGCCAATACAAAAAGTTAGATGATGTCCCACATGGATAGTTCATCGCGCGTGCGCCAATACGAAAAGTTAGATTAAGTCAACATGGACAATGTATCGCAACATTTGGGCTGGAAACCAAACTCGTTTCGAACACTCAAGAAGCTTACTGTAGAACACGACGAAAGTACAATGTCTTGGTGGCAGAGAGAGAGAGAGAGAGAGAGAGAGACGTCAGTCCACGTGCAGAGTTTTGCTGGATAATACATAACATAGTACGTTGTTTTGGAAACACGTGAGAAATTGTGGGTAAACACGGGGGAACAACGCAGCGTTAGAGTAACAACAGAGTGAGAGACAACTATACTCGCAATGTGCTGTCGACCGCCAGCCGGGCGCAATGTGCAGACACACCCGCCCGCACCCCCCCCCCCCCCCGCTCCCTCCCTCCCCTCCCCTATGTTTGATAAAATATACTTTCCAAAGACATGGGTTTTATTACGGGGAAAGCGGGGACGTTGAATATCAAAGAGCTTTTATACTGCAAAAAGAAACATACTACAGTGGACGCCGGATATAAGCAACTCGGATATAAGAAAACTCGGTTATTGCCAACAAATTTTTTTTCCCCCGGCCAAACTCTTCTTTATTATGTATTACAAAAACTCGGATACAAGAAACTCGCTTATAAGAAAACTCGGTTTTAGGAAAGCAAATTTCTTGTCCCGCTTGATACAAAAACTCGGATATAAGAAACCGAAAGTACATTTCCAAGAAAATTTCACTCATTGTAAGAAACCGAAAGTACATTTCCAAGAAAATTTCACTCATTCTAAGAAAACAGGTCAGGTCTGACGTCACTTACGACAGGCACATGATGGCGCATGATTTTCTTTTCTTGAATTGGTTCTTTACCATTGTGTTCCGTGCAAAATTGAATGTTGGCAAGAAGAAAAAATACGAGATGCATTTTTGTTGTTCTATTGTTATATGTTGTTTTTATTATTATTTTGTTTTTTTGCCTGATTGGGAGCTCTCTCTCTCTCTCTCTCTCTCTCTCTCTCTCTGTATGTCTGTCTCTGTCTACAGGGCTCGCGTTAAGGAGAATAAAACTATCAGTATTAGACTAACTGTTGATCAATTCCTTTCTTTGACAATATACGTGGTCCATCTTTCCTCCATCCCCCTTCCCCCTCCCAACAGAAAAAAAGCTAATTTGCAGCTTTTTTTCAGCCAAATTAGACACAGAAAGCATCGCATATCATACTCTAATGGGACGAGTGTTTTATAGATCAAAAGTTGATACATAATGCACTTTTAATATATCCTATAAATACAAGGGAATTCTCTCTCTCTCTCTCTCTCTCTCTCTCTCTCTCTCTCTCTCTCTCTCTCTCCCCTTAGTTCTTTTTTGTTTTTTTTTGTTTGGTTGGTTGGTTGGTTGGTTGGTTGGTTGTTTTTTTTTGTTTTTTTTTCTTTTTGTTTTGTTTTTTCTTACCACATGACCGCCAGCGCTACAGTTGGGAAGCAAAAACAGTATTTTCATGTTCAAACAAAAAAATCTGACATTGAAGGACACAAGCGCACTGGTGTATATTAACTCTACACATATATATTCTGTGCAGGTCTTTAAGAGAAACCAGATATTTCTTAATTTAATGCAAAACATACACGAACTGAGAAAAAAAGAAATGTTTTAAACCTTTTTTTCACTGAACTCGGTTATAAGAAATATTTTTCAAAATACTTTCTTATATCCGACTTTCAGATATAAGAAAACTCGGATATAAGAAACCAAAAAATTCACCCCCCTCGAGTTTCTTATAACCGGCGTATACTGTATCTCCCTTAGCAAACCCGCCCCCTCCGTCCGCCCCCCCCCCCCCCCCACCATCCACTCACCCACATAATGATTATTTTGTTAACCAGTGCCCCCCCCCCCCTCATCTTTTAGAACTACCCCCACACACACACACACACACACACACACACACACACACACACACGCCCCGCCCCGCTCCCCCCCCCCTCCCCACTCCCTCCACACACACACACACACACACACACAGTATCTCGCTTAGCTAACGCCCCCCTCTCCCTCCCCCCCCCCCCACTCATGTTTATCAACTAGTGTGCTCCCCTACCCCCCCCCCCCCCCCATACACCCCCGCCTCCCTTCTTTTTTCCCTCCCACACACACCCGCCTCCCCCCCCCCCCCCCCACACACACACACCCGCCTCCCCCCCCCCACACACACACACAGAGTACCTCTCTTAACTAACGCCTTCCTCTCTCCCTCCACCCCCCCCCCACCCACTCATGTTTGTCAACTAGTGTCCCCCACCACCCAACATCATTCTCAACTGCCCCCTCCCCATGCCCACCCCCATCCATCCCCTCGCTCGATCTTTCCCCCTTCACTACTACCGCTGTATCTATTACTACTACTTAACCAATCTTAATGGGAATCTTTTTACGCAATACCACGGTCCTGTGTTGATTGCTGTCCATGTGGTAAGGGTGCTGTTGTTTTAGTAAGCTTGTGTAAATTGGGTGTGTGAGTGTGTGTGCACGTGTACGTGTGCGCGCATGTGTTGTGTCTGGGTGTGAGTGCGTGTGTGTTAGGGTATGAGTGTGCTCTGTGATACAGTCATTTTACTATAAATTTACTTTTACAGTGAAGGATTATAGTCCCGTCTTGATAGTGGCGTATTTAATGAGAGCATGGTAATTGTGGTGTGTGTGTGTGTGTGTGTGTGTGTGTGTGGGCGTGTGTGTGGGCGTGTGTGTGTGCGTGTGTGTGTGTGTGGGTGGGTGCGCGTGTGTGCGTGTTATCGTTGTGATATTACATATTTAACTATTGGGACATGTTATATTATGTGCATGTGGTTGTTGTCTGTTTTTACGCCGCAACCGAATTGCCCCCTCTTGAGGACAATAAAGAATTATTGAATTGAATTGAATTGAATTAGCAAACAATTGTTTCAGAGTATCGCTACGTCAAAGCACTTGACAGGTTTAGTCCGGGTTCAAGTTTCGAATGTTTACATCCGTACATAGGTTCCTATCACATCGACCACGCTTTCCAACGGGATATAAGACCATCACGTGAGAGAGAGAGAGAGAGAGAGAGAGAGAGAGAGATGATGATGATGATGAAACGTTGATGAAACGTTTTTTATTCAGGAGCATTTAGGCATTGCTGCCTATCTTACATGCTGTCCTGCTATTCTACATTAAAGGGTATTGAGAAAAAAATCAAAACAAACAAACAAACAATGAAAAAGTTTTTTAAAAAAAAGAAGAAAAAAAGTATAAACTATCTAGGGGAAATACAGGAGAGAAAAATACACACGATAAACAAATCAAAACATACGTGGCATGTGCTGATGATACTGGCTGTATGCCAAGTAAGAAATTTACAGTCGTCTCTAATATTGCAAAACATGTATGTAACACATTTCTATATATATCGTCAGATAAGCGTATCGTGTAGAATTTGTTTGAAGTTTATGAATTTGGAAACGTTTTGGATACTCAGTGGTAAAGAATTCCACATGGATGCCCCTGAGAAAGACAGGCTACTTTTATATATATCAACCCTTGGACGAGGCACTGGGAGCAGACTGTTCCTTGTGTTATGTTGTTTATCATGTTCGAAATTAAATAGTTGATGGAGATATGTTGGGGCTTTGTAGTAAACAATTTTGTGCATCAGTAAGCATTTGTTAAACTTCAGATGCTGTTTAAGAGGTAGAAGTTTGAGGATTTTAAACTTTTGGTCGGTACTAGAATTACCCGAGTGTAAGAGTTTGACAGCGCGCCGGTGAACGGAGTTTACCTTTTTGAACTGATTTTCGCTGCACTCGTCCCACAAAGTGGACGCAAAATCTAGATGACTTTGCACGTGGGCATGAAAGAATAGCTTGCAGATGTCAGGGCTAACTAGGCGACTTAGTTTGGATAGCAAGAATACATTTTTTGACAATAATTTACAGAGACCATCAACATGCGTTTCCCACTTTAGTTGGTCGTCAATTATGACACCTAGTAGACGGTGGTTCGAGACCTGCTCGATAGACTCGAACCCAACTGACAACCGTAGGGGAGATAGTTTGCGTTGGTGTTTTTGGCGCGTTGTAATTAGCATGCTTTTGGTTTTGGTGGTACTAATTACCATGTGGTTGGCTTTACACCACTGGGAGATTTCAGTGAGGCTGTGCTGCAATACTTCGTTTACTTTTGACTCATGCACATCCGACGCATGGAGCGTGGAGTCGTCAGCAAACATATCACAGCTTACATTAGGGTTTGAGATGGAGAGGGGCATATCATTGATGAATAAACAAAAGAAAATCGGGCCAAGGATAGAGCCCTGGGGCACACCGAGCTTAACAACACCTTCCTCAGAAAACGCACCATTTAGATAGACTTTCTGCCTTCTACCTTGGAGATATGAGGAAAATAAGGAGATTGTCTTAGGATCAGGGATATATAGGGACAATTTCTTTAACAAAATGCTGTGGTTCACCAAGTCAAAGGCTTTTTTCAGGTCAAGAAAGACCGCACCAGTTAGTTGGGATTTGTTGATGGCAGATAGCCAAGTGTCGACGATGCGGACAAGTGCGGTGTGGCACGAATGTTGAGGGCGGAAACCAGATTGGAGCGGATTCAAAAGATGTTGTTTTTCTAGGAAACTGAGCATGTGGTTATGGATATGTCTTTCCAGAGGTTTGGACAGGACTGATAAAACTGAAATCGGACGGTAGTCACTGAGATTGTGGAGATATTTACTTTTCGGAATAGGCACTACTTTGGCTTTCTTGAGTTCGTCTGGAAATATACTGTGTTGGAGTGACAGATTATAAATATATGTGAGTGATTCCACAATGTAGGGTAGTGACAACTTAAGGATGTTAATGTTAATTGCATCAGGACCACACGCCTTGTTCTTTATAGCAGAGATTGATTTCCCAACTTCATAGACGGTCATGGGTGGAACAGAGAAAGAACTTTCTTTTGCTGACTGACAGTGACTGCGGAGTTCTTCAGGACATACATAGTCTTCAAGACATACATAGAGAGAGAGAGAGAGCGCGCTACACGTGAGGGTTAGAAAGTTAGTGGGTGGGCGTTTAGGAGTTTTCCACCCACGTGATGTAGAGTTTAATACACTTTCACGTTTCTCTCGTACGTTGTGTAGGTTCTTCCGATACTTTCACAACAGAAATGTCACTCTCCACTTCGTCCTTTTGTTTTTAGTACAGTCTACACGGACCCGTTTCACCCTCTACACATTTGACAAGACTTGTTATTTCGGCGTTAAATATCTCAAACCGTGAAATCCTGGCAACGGTTGGAGTTTTCCGGATTCTCACGTGTGTAAATTTGACGTTTGTGTGGGTGATAAGGTTTGAAGTTGACTGTATCTGGATAATTATATATCTAACCCACAAACAAAACTACAAGTGACCTCACGGTTTCCTTTTAATTTACACGTTTTTACGGCTGTTTGTAACTGTGACGTTATTTATTGAATTCATGTTGAACGTGACAAGAAGGAAGAAACTGTTCTCAATATGGCGGACCGGGTCTGGATATATTAGAGGGAAACATGGCTGTTTGTCGTTGAGTAGTGTCACGTGACCGTGGCAGAATGGGCTCAAGTCGATGTCAGCGTGGGCTCTGTTGACCGAGCATTTACATCCGCCGCTCTCTCTCTCTCTCTCTCTCTTGGGTGGTGGTGGCGGACTTGTGCAACTGTGTGTGTGTGTGTGTGTGTGTGTGTGTGTGTGCACAACTCCAGCCAACAAAGAACGCAGCAGCATAGTGTGCACGTGAGGTACGTGTCTATGACGCATTTCGTTACGTCACTGTGTGCGTGAAAGGATGTAGTGTCTGGAGGGTGGGTGGGTGTTTGGGAGTTTAACGTCCTTTTCCACCACATACAGGTGATATCAAGGACGGGGCAACGTTGAAACAGCCAGCACAAATATTTGGCCCCAGCCGGGATATGAACACACGACACAAGCATAAGAAGTCCAACGCTCTACCATTCGACTACCCCGGCTCCGCTATTGTTTGGAGAAACCTCATAGCCTTGATTTTTCTCACTGAAACTTGCTGCTGCGCGCAACGAAATCTGCCCCGTCCTGTAAAGAAACAACTTTAACATACCTACATTGTACCACTCCGCCTTCACCTCTTGTTGTGGGGCGCGCACCGTGACCCTAGGTTAGCGTAGGACACAGGTCACGTGACTCCATCCTGATCGCCAGCAGGAAGTAGACTATTTCCTGCCGCACGTGCACATGTCAGAATATTTGCGCCGGGTGAGAAAACGGGGAATTTTTGTCGGGGGACACTGTTAGTTACATGACCATATCTTGTGTTGTGTAGGTGAGTGCGGCTTACATATACATCTACAGTCGTTGTACAAACGTGTACCCGGCAGCCGAAAGGTGGAAGTGGTGATGTGAGTGGAAAGGGGATTCTCTGTCGTGTCTCCCGATTGCAGAATTAAACTATACTAGGGTGTTAATCTAAGATGTGCACGTACAATTCTGGCTTTCAACCTTTTCCCTGTGACATACCGTCTTGTGGTCGATCTACTGGTTATCGACGAATGAACAGTGGAGTAGTATAGACATTGCTTGGTGTTATTTCCATAACAAGAAGGCTCATATTTTTCAGACATTATTATGATATGTACGGTAACTATAATATGGCCGTGACCTACTTTGAAGACTGACGGCTGGTGGGCACTGGAACGCCACACACACAACGCGACAACAATATCGTATCCCACTGTACGCAGCATGTTTGGGTTATGGTATTTGTCTCTGACCGCCGGCTTGTGTATTAGAATCGTTCAGATTTTTGTCTGATGTGACTTGCATTGCAGAAGCAATGTTTGCCTTCCTGCAGGCGATATGGTGCAAATGCATTAAAAGCGGCAGTTTTAGCACGAACTGATGTTTCGAAATCAATGATATTACACTAAAAGTTGTTAGTATTCCGTACCACTGCGTGCGATGGTAGCTTTCCATATCACATGCCGTTGTAAAATAAAGTATTTTCCTTCACAAGTTTTTCTCTATCATCCCCTAGGGCGGCAGAAGACTTCCCTATCCCCCGAAAGCCAATCTAAAAATAATGTAGTGTTCCTTTCTCAGTTCCACTGGAAAGCAAATAAACAAACGAACAAATACAGATTAGTATCCTTAGTCTCCGTGAACAATGTACAGTGAAAGTTCGCATTACTAAAGATGTGTCAAATACTCTGCAAATAAAGGTATTGGTGTAAAATTCTTTCCCTTCGTCTGTCAGTGTAGGTGTTGTTTGCTCACCTACACACGATCAGTCTTTCTCACGCAACACACACACACACACACACACACACACACACACACACACACACACACACACACCAACAAGTCCCTATTGTCACAATACTACTCCGCGTTGACTAACTTCGAATTTCAACTGTTTTCCATTCTCTAAACTTCCGGCCCTACTGACCTAGATCCTCAGTCAAGGTGAAGGTCATTCGTCTTCTACTCTATCTCTTTTGGTCTGCTGCCCTCGATTCTCAAAGCGAAGGTTATTTGCACTGTAAATGAGGTCACCCGACCAACAGATGTTATCGTGTTCACCAAAATTTCTTCTTCAAAAGTTTTCGTCAATTTCCAAAAGAATTTCTCAAGTAGTGATAACATTATCGTCCTAAAATTACTAACTTTCATGGTTACAGTTCGAATTTCAGGCATATTTGACTTTGAAACTAACCGGTTGATTGATCACTGGATTCAGCGAAGAATGTGCGGTAATGAGCGAAGAAGAATGCAGTAGTAGTGAGAAAAGAATGATCGGTTGGTCAGTTGTCCACTACTTTTATTAATTGTCTGACCAATCAGATCTTTTTAGACAAATGGATATCCCTACACACAACAATGCTTTTTAATAAAACTAGTTTTTCGTTTACTTGCCTAAGACTCAACTGAACAAAACCGAAATCAAACAACTCGTAACTAGGTCAACTCCGATCCGTGTTTCCGTCAGTAGCTTGTAGCAGACGACAGAAAGTAACGGGTTTTGGCTTCGAGACATAACGGTTCTCACTGACTAAAATTTATATGTCAAGAATTTCTCTCTCATAAAATCTACAACTTGTTTCAAAAACTACGTAAAATTATTTCTTTTCAAACAACAATAAACTTTAGGATGAAACTTGCAATCTAAAATTAAGAAATTGGTGCATCCAAGTTTTCGATAGAATTTGAAAACAATATGGCTGCCTTCTGCGCCACTGACAGAGTTCTAGGCAAAGGAAAACACATTTTCTAAGTTTCTACAAAATGTATGTTTGCTGATGGAAACATATCATCATAATACTTCTACTACGTCTATGGATACTTTTTCAAGCGCTGTCATCAATGAGAAGGATCGGAAAGTTACAAACTTCGTTCTCTGTGTACACGCTGTATCAGACTAGCGTTACTTGAAGGAGCCTAAAGTATCTGGTCTAAAACGTAACTTTCATAAAATGTTCCTGTTTATGTTACTATCTTCACACTAAGTGATTCTAGTTTTACTAATATCTCTTTATTAATTTTGGAGTGTCTAGCAAGGACAATGAAACTCAAATCAAATTCAGAACTACCAAAGAAATAGAAATAAATTTTCAGTAACGCTTTGAACGGTGGCGTTTGCTTGGACCCTGTCCTCACAATATAACCAAAGATTCCAAGGTCTTTGATATAACGTTCAACATAACCAGTGGCTTACAGTATGAATGCAAGTTAACTTTTACAAGAAATGGTGACAAGAATTGGTAATTTCACAGTGAAGCTCCAGCGAAAGAAAGAGTATACTATAGTCAGCAATCTCTAGAACCAGTGAATAGACGCCGAGTGATCTTGAAATTTTAAAGAAGGCGGGCAATGGGAGGGGGGAGGGGGCCAGGGATGGGAAAGGGGGGTGGGGGGGGGTGTATGACAGTATTTTACGGACCAGGTGAAACTGCTCTACAGTTCAGCTCAAGTGACATTCATACCGGTGTGTAAAGTGATACGTGTACATAGACCCGAATATAGTGCGTGTAAATCCGCTCGATACAAAGACAGCTCTGCACTCTACTATGATTATTCCGATGTTAAACTGCGCTGTGTTTAGATTCTGATCAGCTGAAGGACTATTATACGCACACCACGTACTGTAGTGAGCTGAACCTTCAGCTACTCAATGATTTACTTGAAGTGAGTTTGTTTTACAAGCAGACTCTTCACAAATATACTCTTTTGGATGACCATGATCCATCTCACGAGAGAGCCAAGAAGGCTTCTGCGTCTCTAGTCATTGTCAGAGGACTACAGAATTTGTCTGCTTGCCTGTAACACTGACAATGACGTAGGAAACGTACGTCATGCCCGCCGTCATGCCTAGACGACAGCACACTGTACTTATGCTGACAAGTGACAACCACGACTGGCACTGTATGTGCTGCGTTTCCAACTCAGTATACACATTCTAACAAAGACACATTAACGTTGTAGTTTTTCTTGCTCCGAGTAAAAAAAAATAACTCTAAAGATGACATTACATTGTAGCGTCTGAGATCGGGCAGCACAACTTGATGTGTCCGGTGTGATATCAGTATTGTCACACCCACGTGACATGGCGGCACGTGACCCTGACGGCGACCTGAGTGAAGCCATGGCGGCGGCCAGTGTGACGTCAGAAGGCCGCCTAAACCTTCCGTATTACAAGATGGACGCCATTCCACGGGGTAAGTAACTCTCTCTCTCTCTCTCTCTCTCGTCAAACCCGGATGTCACTTGCGAGCTATTCGTTGACGACACTACCCTTTACTCCTCAAAACAGATTTTAACAAAAAAAAGTCTCACCGGCCCCCGTAGTGTAGTGGTTAGCACTTCGGACCATGGACCGGGAGACCCAGGTTCGAGTCCCAGCCGAGGCAAGCGGGATTTTTCCTACCTAGGTCGGCTCCTACCCAGAGCGGGTGTGCTATGGGCCCAATGGGGAGGCTGTTGCCACACAGCCCACATTCACCCAATTCACTTTGGTAGGACACGTCTTATGATGTGGATGATTACACGGCCGGCACCGCAGGTGCCATAGTTCGCTGGTTAATGCCGGGATATTTATGACAGGAAGCGTGGAATGCGGCCCTGACCCGCAGTCCCAAACCACACGGATCTCCATAGCATCATCTTACCATCATCCTCATCTCCATCATCATGCATAATAAAAATTGCCCCAGCTTCCGATCCCTCCGTGGATTCCACCCAGGACCTCGGAGGAACACCACTGGAACCGGTAAAAGAGTTGTGGCAGCAAAGAAAACAAACCAAAAAATCTCAGATCTTTTCTACACTGCAACAAAGCCTCAACGAAGTATTCAACTGAAAATGGCATAGCTGTTAGTATTCCAAAAACCGAATGTATGCAAATCACAACCAGAGAAAAGCACCAGCCAAACCCGTCTCAGTAATCGCATATCCCTTTACTCTGGCAATGATAGAAAACTGTTTTTCGATGCCTCAGTCAAAAGCCGTGTGGACTATGCTTCCCAACTCAGAACTGAGTGCAACGAAAATCAGAATAACAAAGAATCCATTCCTGGTATCGGCATGACATGACATGTATCCCGCCAGGTCCCGCCCATACTGAGAACACGGTTGACACACTCTAACTTCTTCCACTAACCTAACCAGTAATTGATGCTGCCTAATGCGTAACATTTCTAATGGTATCGGCATGACATGACATGTATCCCACCAGGCCCCGCCCCCACTGAGAACACGATTGAAACACTCTAACTCCTTCCGCTGACCTAACTAGTAATTGATGCTGCCTGATGCATAACATTTCTAATGGATAATCAGTGTGCCGTGTGTTTCAGGAATACATGTGGTAATTAGTCCTTCAGGAATATGTGCCATACTCAGTGTGTCATATGTTTCAGGAATATATGTGGTAATTAGTCCGTCGTGTGCTTCAGGAATAATCAGTGTGGCATGTGTTTCAGGAATATGTGTGATAATCAGTGTTTCATGTGTTTTAGGAATAATATGTGTGATAATCAGTGTGTCATATGATTCAGTAATGTGTGTGATAATCAGTTGTCATGTGTTTCAGGAATATGTGTGAAAATCAGCATGGCATGTGTTTCAGGAATATGTGTGATAATCAGTATGGCATGTGTTTCAGGAATATGTGTGATCATCAACAACCACAGCTTCTATAGAGAGTCCAAAGCGAGTGCTCAGTCGCTTGATGCACGTGAAGGCACGCACGTCGACAGAGGTCAGCTTTGAATTATAGTCTCCTTGATTATATCAGCGAGTTGCTTTGCACAACGTAACAGACAATGTGACATTACTGAACACTTTTACTCTCACGACGTCTTCATATTATTGTTAAACGCTGTTGACAAAGCAAACGACAAAACGAAGTACAAGAGGAAAGAAGAGAAGGAATGGTGGAAAGGCAACACAGCCGGGCTGGAAAAGGCGATGTAGTTTAGAACACTGTTTTGCGGGGCGAAGGACACAAATACACATGGTATCAAAATGCCTGTATATTCCCTATTAGCCTCAGGCATCATGGCCACCCCTAAAAATGGTTCAATCTAGAAACAATTACTACAGCGGACAGACCATTCAAAGGCACACACCTGGCAGGGGTTTCAAAAAAAATTGAATGTCTCCTTTCCGCCCAGGCCTCATTGGAGTAATGCACGTCTACTTTCTATTTAGGCCAGAAAGGCTGTTCACATAAATACGCTTGCCTCACTTGTGTCCCACCTCTGTGCAAAAATTCCCAGCTTCACTGGCAGTTTGCCTCTTTTTGTGTCCGCCTGCCTTGCACCTTGACCCTCATAACACAAAAATCACGAAAATCACGCTTTTTTTATGACTGCACTGCTGACTAGCACATTTGCGAAAAAATAGGGTACCTCAAAAAAACACCAAACATGACCCCACGGTCATTTCGTGTCCTTACGCCTGCAATATTTAGGCAGGGATAGACTCTATTCAAGTTCGAGATGATAATGCTTTAAAGATGTACTTTTTGCACCCGATTGCAGATGCGTTGTATCAGCTGAAAAATACGTTTGTTCGGTGTGTATGAGTTTTCAGGTCTATTGAATATTTTTTTGTGGATGAGGCAGTTTCTGAGCGTTATTTTTGTCATGCAGACAAGCTGAAGGCGACATTTGAGAGACTGAAGTTCGTAGTACAGTGTTACGAGGACCAGACAGATACGGACATCCTGCAGGTGATCCAGAGACAAGCTGTACACGATCACTCCAACTACGACTGTTTCGTCTGCTGTGTCCTGTCTCACGGAGACCTGGGTGTGGTGTACGGTAGTAACGGGGTGCCCGTCAAAATCAAGGACCTGACTAAAATCTTACGTCCACAGTTCTGTCCCACACTGACCGGCAAACCGAAACTGTTCTTCCTACAGGCCTGTCAGGGTAAAGGGCTACAGGAGGGTGAGTTATCTCGCTTTTCGTGATTTCTGGAGTTTTCAGCAGTACAGCTTCACATAGATCGCTATAACCAGAAGGATGCACAGTAGCCGCTAAATAACTGTTGTAAATGTTTTCTGTATCGCGTATCAAATCGCTGTTTCGTCCGAGACTAGTGCATTCCGCCTTGTAGGGGCGAAAGCATAGTCCGATATTATGTGTCCGATAATTATTCGTATTGTATATTTATGAGGGTAATTGTGTGATTCTTATTCTCCAACTTAGGACATCTTGAACTCCAGGCCGATGCTAAGGAGAGAGACAGATTGAGGCTGATCCCAAACGAGGCTGACTTCCTGGTGTCCTACGCTACAGTACCGGGCTATGTGTCATGGCGTAACACAAGGGAGGGATCCTGGTTCATCGGCAAACTCACAGAGCTGCTCGACAACTACGGACACGAGTAAAGTCGCTGTTTATCGTCGTCGTCGTCGTCGTTGTTGTTGTTGTTGTTGTTTGGGTTGTGTTCCAGTCCATTTCTAGTCCCGTGTGGAGTGTGACAATTTTAACCATTAACATTATTATGTGGGTTCAATGCAAAGTGCTGTGATATTTTGCTTCTGTTGATTTTATTTCTCATTGTGGCTTTTTAGCTTTGGCCTTTTCTCTGTGTAGCCATGAGATCGGGGACATCCTGACAGGCGTGAAGTTAGAGGTTGGAGACAGAAGCACCGTGAAGTTACAGTACAAACAGGCGCCAGTGGAAATGAACGCTCTCAGAAAGAAACTCGTTTTCGGACAGATTCACTCTCAGACGTCGAGTGCTTCAGGTAAATTGCAACAACTCGAGTTGTGTGTGTGTGTGTGTGTGTGTGTGTGTGTGTGTGTGTGTGTGTGTGTGTGTGTGTGTGTGTGTGTGTGTGTGTGTGTGACAAACAAGTACTTTATCGCTATCAATAACACGTTTCCGTCTATTTCAGTTCCTACAAGGAAGCAGACAGGCAAGGTAGGTTCTCATGGAATCGAAATCTCCTGATCATACGAACAGAGGGGTGGGTGGGGTGGGTGTTTGGGAGTTTAACGTCCTTTTCCACCACGTATGGGTTATATCAAAGACGGGGCAACGAGAAAAAGGCCAGCATAAATATCTGGCCCCAGCCGGGATTCGAAATTAACAGAGGGACGTTTAGGGTGTTCGACAAATCAGAAGAGGAAACAGAACTACAAACAGCAATGTTTTCGTGGAGCTGCTGAAGATCTTGAAATAGTTGGCCTAACGCCTGAACCATAGCTGTTAACAGTTAGTTAGTTGGTTAGTTATTTAGGGCTCAACGCCGCACAAGCAACAAAGACTATTTCGCGGCTATAGCTGTAAAGAAGAACTGCATAAGTATCTACATAATTTTATTATGTTCTGGGGATATTTCCCAAGGAAAAGGCCGCCCTAAAAATAAACGGTCTTATGTATTTTCGTCGCACAAAACAAGTTTTTGTCGGTAGTTTCAAAACAGCGCAGTTTCACGGTTTACGTCATAATTAGCTTGTCGTGCCATACGACGTCATCCGTTTGCGTCACACGTCAATCGGCAATAGTACAGACGAATCCATCCTTTCTGACAGTTTGATGCGAAGAGATATTCAGCATCTAGTTTAGTGTTGTCGTAGGACCCACGAGTATGTTGTTCTGGTCAGAAAGGTTGCTTTGAAAATCTGATACACGGACAGCGATCAAGCCAGGCTTTCACAACGTGGTATTACGTGTGATGACTCCGTATGTCTACGAATGTGAATTCAGCAGACGACCTGATAGCAACAACTGGTGTCGTCTGGTTCTCGTTTTCCTAACAAGTTTGATCTTCGTTAGATAGTGCTGGTACCGACGGTTGCACACAATTGATTATTGCCTCCATAGTAACTACTTTGTAAACACTTTGTAAACACAATTGTAAAGCGCTTTGTTTGTACAAGAGTTGTGAGGCAGCTGTGTGGCAGGTTTGTACATTGCGCAACGTCTGTTTATCAAGATGATGACATCTTCAATTAAAAAGCAAGCTAGTTCTTTCTCTTGAAATGGTGTAAGCTGAAATACTTTCTTCTCTTTAAGGGTGCTGCAGTGACTGAGCCGTCAAGGTCTGAAGACACTGTTAGAAACAAGGGAGAGAAGCCCCGCCCTCCTGGTGAGTTGGTGATAAAACGACTGGCAGAGGCAGAGAGAGAGAGAGATGACACGTTCTCCTTTATTCTTAATCTTCACCTAACTTTGCCCAACCACCTCTGCATCATTCATACTCACCCTTTATCATATCTCTCCGTGTGTGTGTGTGTGTGTGTGTGTGTGTGTGTGTGTTCCTCCTACTTTGTGATACATCTTTTCTACTGTTGCACATGTTAGCCATTTCAATATTATATATTTTTGCTCTATTGCTATGAATTGTTTCCATCTGGGATTTCAGCTCCTGGACAGAGGCGGACAGGCGAGGTACGTTCTTACAAGGGACTTGAAATCTGGCGACTATGATGAGAGCGAAATTGCGGGTTTTCATGCACAGCAACAGTGTGTGTGTGTGTGTGTGTGTGTGTGTGTGTGTGTGTGTGTGTGTGTGTGTGTGTGTGTGTGTGTGTGTCTCGTAAATTCTAATTATCAAGCTGATGACAATGAACAAATGTCTTGAGAAATTGAATCTGAATCTAATTTTTCTTTTCGTTTGGAGATGACAAAAAATATAATTGGGGGTCGATTGGGATTACTTAGAATTCAGTTTTTATTTGATACACGAAACACTTTTTGTTCACTCAGTAAAATGTGTATAATGAAACAATTTCTTGTCTGTCTTGAAGAGTGTCCCAGTGACTGAGATGCCAAAGTCTGAAACCACTTTGGGAAACACGCGAGTGGAGCCCCGCCCTTCTGGTGAGTTGTACATGTACACGTTATGAGAGAGAGAGAGAGAGAGAGAGAGAGCGTTTTTCGCCCGCACCCCCCCCCCCCTCCCCCCCCCCCCCCAATTTAACCTACCCGAGAAAGTGTTTGTCCGGAAAGTGTGTTGTAGATCTATACAGAGTGCATCAAACTGGACACTACACACTGTGTAAGCCATGGCGGTGACGTCAGAAACACGGTGTGTCGTGACGTCATTTGACTGGAAACTGAAAATACTGGCAGAGAAATCTACATGACTGTACACTACACAGGATGTCGGTGGAAAACACACTTCGATTGTCTTTAGTTGTTGATGTTGGTGGTGGTCGTCGTGGTCGTCGTTGTGACGTTTATGGTGATGAGATGGCGGTGCTGATGTGATAATAAGGTGTTGTTGTTGTTGTTGTTGTTGTTGCAGATGGTGGTGTTGACATTGTTGTCGTTGTCGTAGTGTTAACGGTTTCTAACGGTATGCTGTGTGTGATGTGCAGACCGTGTGATGGCGTTCGACCCGCTGACGGCCACCCCGCGACGCACGTTCTGTATGGACAACAGTCAGCTGAAGATACAGGGGGACAAGTACACGCCATACATCCCATCTCTAGTGGTGACTGACGGGGGGAAGATTGTGATGACAGACTGTATCAACAACAAGGTGAAGGTCATGGACAGTCGGACTCTGACCATCGTCAGCTCACTATCGCTAGGGGTGATACCATGGGGCCTTGCCTTACTACACGATAAGCTGGTGGCCGTTACACCATCCAGTGATGACGTCATCCACCTGATTGACGTCACCGTCACCGTCAAGCGTCGTCTACCGGAACAAGTAGAAAAAGTGGAGCTCCGAGTTGTGCGACAGATAAAAACAGTCAGACATTACCGGGGTGTGGGGTGTGGGGGGGAGGACGGGACATTGGTAGTTAGTTGTGATAAACAAGGTGAACTGCCGGCCAGCGTGGACATTTTATCCCGTAATGGACAGGTGTTAAAAACCGTCGTGAACGGTGAAAAGTTGCGCGGTCTGTGTTATCCTCATTACCTGTGTGTAGTGGGAGGTGTGGCCCTCGTGTCGGACAGGAAGGGTGACTGTATACACCGGGTGGATCTGGCCACGGGCCGGGTGATGTCCCCTATCACTCACGATCAGTTAAAGTCTCCATACCAAGTGTCGGCTGACCGCTCCGGCAACCTCTACATCGCCAGTAATGGTGGTGATTGTGTGCTGGTGATGGGGGTTGACGAGCGGTGGCGGACGCTGCTCCGTGGGGAGGAACACGGGGAGAGGGGAGGAATGTCAAGCCTGTTAGTGTGACCGTTACCGACACCGGGGTCGTGGTGGGGTGGGGTGTGGACTCTGTAGTGACGGGGTTTGACCTGACGTAGGTCACTCTCTGTCATTCACACCTCACCACCACCACCACCACCACCACCACCACCACACCTCCCACTACACCACTACCACCTCCATCATCATCGTTGTGATCAGCATCATCGTCACCGTCATCATCATCCACAAAATCATCATCTCAGCCAAAATAGATGTAATCTAAATGAATCTACCGACTAAATTATAAGTCGTGAAACAGTCCTCGTCTGTTTTTCGTGTCACAACGATAATTGACGTCACTGTTGATTTCAAAATGATGACGTATTGTGTCCAGACTGTACTATATGACGTCACTGTTACCGAAATAAACGACTGGGAGAAGTGTCAGTTGTGGGATTCCCGGTGTTTCACGTGTTGTTAGATTCGTTGCATTGTTTGAGATTGATGTCATCAATATTATGATTATACGTTGTTTATACAAGCTGTATTAGTGGAGTTTCATTGTTCCATTGTTTTCCCGTAAAACTTTCAGTTACGTCCCTAATCGCTCGGCATACAAGGCGAAGTTCGGCTGAAGCGTAAGAGCGTTAAGTAAGGCCGAAGCAGCAAGAGGTTCGCCAGTATGGCAGATGCGCGAAAGGTCAAGTTCTGTCGAAGTCTTACCCCGAATCTCAAAAGTGTCCAGTTTGGCTTAGCGCGAAGGCTTTAAGAATCGTCAAGTTCGGTCTATGCGCGAATGCGTCAAGATCGGTTTGAGCGCGAATACACCCGGTCTAAGCGCGAATGCGTCCGGTCTAAGCGCGAATGCGTCACTTAGTTCGGTTTGAGCGCGATTGCGTCAAGTTCGTTGTGAGCGCGAATGCACCCGGTCTAAGCGCGAATGCGTCACTGAGTTCGGTTTGAGCGCGAATGCGTCTGGTCTAAGCGCGAATGCGTCACTTAGTTCGGTTTGAGCGCAATTGTGTCAAGTTCGTTGTGAGCGCGAATGCACCCGGTCTTAGCGCGAATGCGTCACAGATTTCGGTTTGAGCGCGAATGCGTCTGGTCTAAGCGCGAATGCGTCACTTAGTTCGGTTTGAGCGCAATTGTGTCAAGTTCGTTGTGAGCGCGAATGCACCCGGTCTTAGCGCGAATGCGTCACTGAGTTCGGTTTGAGCGCGAATGCGTCAAGTTTGGTTTGAGCGCGAATGTACCCGGTCTAAGCGCGAATACCTCAAGTTCGGTTTGAGCGCTAATGCATCAGGTTCGGTTTGAGCGCGAATGCGTCCGGTCTAAGCGGGAATGTACCAAGTTCGGTTTGAGCGCGAATGCGTCAAGTTCGGGCCAAGCGCGAATGCACCCGGTCAAAGCGCGAATACGCCAAGTTTGGTCCAAGCGCGAATACGTCAAGTTCGGTCCAAGCGCGAATACGTCAAGTACGGGCCAAACGCGAATACGTCAAGTTCGGGCCAAGCGCGAATACAGCGTTCGGCCGAAGCGCGGAGGCGTCATCTTGCACGGCGCTATCTGACTGACCACAGCAAATCGACCTCCTCGCCGATGGTTGGGAAAATAAGACATAACTCTCTTATCTATGTTAATTTCTTAAAGCCAGGCTGCCGCATAACACAAGATAGTTTTACCGAGTGTGAGAGAACTCGAGAAATCATGTATGTATAACACAAACGGCAATTCACCTTCCTCACTCGTACACACCAAACACAGATGAATGTGTTTACTACCGGCAAAATCACACGATATAACGTAAGCGGTGATTTCTAAAGGCGTGTGGCACGATACTCTTTTCACAAATTCTGTTGTCGTGGTTGTTGTTTTAAATCGCTTGTTGCTTTTGCTGTTTTTCTGACGTTTGTACATTTCCGTTTGAACCGCGCGTGATATTGAAATTGTACAAATATTCTTTTTCTGGACTATTTCCTAATAGTTAGATAACATTTTTATCAAAACATTTTGTACCAGTATTGCATTATGAGACTGTGACATACACTGCTAAACTTTTGCTGAAGATGAAATATTCTTTGAAGCACTGTACAAGAACTGGTTCATCTTTGATAAAATTCTGAGATATACATGTTATCGGGGCATCTTACTGTATCACGTGTGTGTGTGTGTGTGTGTGTGTGTGTGTGTGTGTGTGTGTGTGTGTGTGTGGGTGCGCTTTACCTGTAAAATGCGGGCTTACGCACAAATCACTCATGTAAGACGCGGGCATCTTGCAAGATGCGGTCGACCGCATTTTGCGGTTTATTTGAAACGTTATCAGGGGCATCTAAAACCTCTAAAAATTTGGTTTTGAGCAAAAATTGGTTATGACCGCATTTTACAGGTAGTGTGTAACACAAGTGTGTAAAGTGTGTAAGTGTGTATGCACACGTCTTCATTTTACATGTAAATTTTGCGCTTCACGGTTTGTGATCTCGCACACATTTATTTTCGCTATGCTGGGTGCGGCTTTTGCAATACACGCATATTTTATAATCTAAACCGTTCATATAACTACAGCCAATTGTATACTACCACCGTTTCCCGGATAGCAAGCCATGCTTTTCTTTTATTAGCTCATGCCCGCATTTTACAGGTAGAATGTGTAAAGTGTGTATACACATGTCTTCCTTTTACATGTAAATTTTGCACTTCACGTTTAGTGATCTCACACACATTCATTTTCACAGTATCGGGTGCGGCATTTGCCAGACACGCATAATTTATCACTTAACTCTTTAATATAAATACAGCCAATTCTATATGACCGCCATTTTCCGGATATGAAGCCATGCCTTTGTTTTATTACCTCATGCCGACATTTTACATGCTACCGTGTGACAAGTGTGTAAATATGTCTGTATTTAACATACAGATTTTGCGCTTAACCGATCTTTATCTCACAGACATTGCTGTTTACACATGCAGGCACATTTAGTCTTTTGTGTATTTCCATTTATCAGAATTTATCAATTTTTGTGCTGAAAGGTCGAGTGTATAAGTATGGAAAACAGTTTTTGTAGCAAAATGGGATGATGTGCCACTTATCCATCTAGCGTTTTAAATGGGTGGGTTGGTATTTGTGCATTTAACATCACTTTCAACCACATAGGGTGATGTCAAAGACAGGGAAATACTGGCTCGTACTGGGGATTTGAACTCACTACCTTTAGCTGATGGCTTTGCACCAACACAAAACATTCCTAATTCATATCTCTGCAGAAGAGTATGATGGATAACACATAGTGGCTGCAGCGTCGAAAGTAAATAGAGATCATTATAAGTAGAAGTCGGTAGAATAAGGAAACTTCCGTCAACAAACAAGGAGGAATGGCCCCATCCCATCAAGTTGTTTCTCCAAATATTGTTGCAGGTCCACCCCCCCCCCCCCTTTCAAGTCTGTAAGACCTACCAACCCAGACAGCACAGCAATATTACCCCAATGTTGGCTCTTTTAATTGGGCAATGTTGATTTACAATATTGGACCAATGTTGGAAGAACAAATTGGTCTAATATTGGAGCAATATTGGATTTTTCATTAGATCAAATCTTTATCTCATATTAGTCCAATATTGGTCCCGTATTACTCCAACATGGGCTAAAGATTGGATGTGCTTCGAATGCAATATTGGATTGTTCTTGGATGCAATGTTTATCCAGTGTTAGGGCAATGTCTGTCTTCCTTGCATGGATCCTGTACTGGCTGAATTTTAGATTGAGTAGATCCTGAAACAATCGGGTACACAATGTAGGAATTTTTACAGTATCACAGGTAAACCATGACACAACACATCATGCGCTCAACTTTCATTCAATAACGAAAAAGGTCAAAAAGATATGTCAGGTTCGTTTGTTGTATTGATTTTCCATCTCCCTCTGCTGGCGTTTCCTTTTCTCTCGCTCCTGCTTTTGCCCCCCTTATCACTTGACCGCGTGACGAAATAGCAGTTAAGGCATCTAGCTGAACCAGGGTAGCATCAGGGTGCTTCTGCCCCACCGACTCTGTAAAACAGAAAGGGGAATGCGAAACCCTGTTTGGAACAAAACAGTGGAATATGTAATGGCATGTGTAGGAATAACAATTAAATATGATAATTCTCGTAACTGTCAGACCTGCCTGGCAACATCAGTATTACATACATGTATACTATTTTAGTCAGTAACTTACAATTTCTCAGAAAAAATTCTAAACTGTACTAATTTACCTAAGTACACGGATCTACAGAGAGAGAGAGAGAGAGAGAAAAAAAAAAACATTTTTCCGGTTAATCACCCCCCCCCCCCCACCCCCTAATAAAAAAATTTCCCCTAACTTTGACTAATAACAAATACAACAGTGCTTGTTATATAATAAACACCCAAAATCCAAACACGTGATTCTTTTCATCACAGAGCTGTTTGTTTAGCAGTAGTTTAATAAAATTGTTGACACACGCAAACAGGATATTTTCACCTACATGTACCATACACGGTGTGCAGCAAACGCTGAAGGTCCCGTAGCTTGCCTTTATTCTTGACTTTAATCAATGTATAGGTAAAAGAAAGTCTCGGGCAGATGTCTGATGAGCCTCTTCCATATTTTTGTGGCAATTTCCTTAAGGCTGGCGCTTACAATTTCCTCACGGCTGGTGCTCCCGATGGCTGAGAGGAACAGGACCTGCAATTATATTTTATTAACATCTTAAAGGAAACAGTCATACTCAACAGGAGCCCGGCTGGGGCCAAATATTTGCGCTGGCTTTTTCATCGTTGCCCCGTCTTTGATATCACCCTATGTGGTGGAAAAGGACGTTAAACCCCCAAACACCCACCCACACCCATACTCAACAGACCTGCAATTATATTTTATTAACATCTTAAAGGAAACAGTCATACTCAGCAATCATCCTTTTATCAGTGTGCACCTACGTTTGGTTCATTCTTATTTTTTTACAAAAATCCAAGGCAATGACCTTGATGACCCACTAAAGTATTCCTTTGTACCTTCACTTTAATCACTGTATCAAGTTTTGTAAGACATACTACTGAACTTAAGTCAGTAGCAAGTCTGCGAGATAAACTGGCCGCGGTTCTGTGGTAAGAAGTACAGATGATTACAGTCATGAAAGCCCAAATTTACTTACAGCCTTGGTTGCTTCTTTCTGCTTGCTCACCCAGCTGGGTGCTCAGCAGCTCCAGATCGTCCCTCGTTTCTACACAGTACTGCCGTGGTGGCAGAGCTGGAGGTGGTGCCTGGGCTGGGGCAGCAACATGGCCATCTCCAAGTTGTAGGGCTTTGAGGGCTTCCCCCACCCTCCCTACCCTGTTAGCGACGATGGTGACCCGACTGAGTATGTCATCAAGTCGGGTATGCACCCTCGCAAAAAAGGGTGATAGTTGCTCCACTAGTTTGTCTGAAAATAAAATAGAAAATTTGATTAAGCACCACTGTACATCTGTCTCGCAAACCTGTCATGTCCGGGATGATCATTTCAAAAGAGGAATGCAACTTATTTTGGATCATACACCAATACAGTCTGCAAATGGAAAAATGTCATTGGCCATTTTATAAGTGGTGTTTCTATGTTTCACCCTTGCATCTAAAGAATACTCTGATTAAAAACACGGAGAAACTCAGTGCTAAACCATTCTTACTAAAGAGCTGATTGCAAAAAAAAAAAAAATTAAATGTGCTTTTAGAAGGGTTTGCAATTTCTTGCAAGAATTGGCAAAAGTTGTTTGTAACCACTTTTAGAAACAGGTAAGCCATCAATATTTATCTATAGTGAAATGACAGGGGTGTCTGGAAGACAGCCACAAAGAAAATCTCTTAAGTTGCATCATTTTGGACAAAAACTTGAAAATGCCACAGTGCAAGTATGATCCATTTTCAGTTGACTTTCATAGTACTACAGTATTACGAGGTGTTTTTAACAGAGTTCTTGCATATTTTGGGAGGTCAGGTTGAAAAATGCCAAGTATGACTAACAAAGCAGAAAATGCAGAAAGTTGTAGCCCACAAAGAAGTTCAATTGCTAAATTTGGGATCTTTCGTGTTTCTTCCTGCTGAACTGAAGTGTTCACCATCTCTGTCGCTGGAATTAACCTCTTCAGTTGATGAGTCTCTTGCTTCAACTTCATCTAAAAACTCCTAGATACCTATATCATCTTCCTTTTCGTCGACATCAAACGTTTCATCAATGTTATCATCTTGGTTAACCCCTTCTACTAACGGTGCCAATGGCGCCGCTCTCTGACACTGATATGGGTCAACCTTTGATCCTGCAGTTTCTACGCACAGTACATTTGTAGCGGGCAGTTCTATACTACAACTTTCAGATGAAGTATAACCAGGACAGTTGAAAGAACTGACATTTGGTCTTTTTGAATATCCTGTCTTTCGTGTGTAAAACCTGAACAAGTTTCTGAATCATGCCAAGTGGACATCGACAATCAGCAAGACTGACTAGCACACACCTCATCTCTAGCTGTTTTTCTGATTTTCCTCCTTTCTGACCAGTAGGATACCGACGACATTGTTTTCAGTGATTAAATGCAACTTTGCCTTAGATTTTCATACTGATAAATAAACAAAAATACCTGAAATCCAGGCTGATGATTACAACTGTTTGCCGCGGAGGTCTCACCAAATGCACGGTGCCAGAGTGGTTTCAAAATGGCGGCCTTGGTCTAAACACAAAAATCACTGCATGTGCATGCGAATGCGAAACACGTGCGTGGAATAACGCGCGAGGTCTAGGGGCTGGCAGGGGCAGCACGCGCGCGCTCAGCCAGCTCTATTGGAACCGCAATTCAGTGCGTGTGCAGGTGCAGCTTGCTTCAGCAAAGGCGATAGAGCACGCCGCGCGAAGCGGTGCAGTGCCAGTTCGGGGTACGCTACTCCTTGTACCTGGATTCCGAGGCAAAAGCAACATTGCTGCAGTATTGACCCAATAGACTGTGCTTTCTGTGAAACACACTATATCCGCTCCGCTATAGCAGATCTAGAATCTTAGGAGAGAGGGAGTAGCTGGGTGTTTGGGGGTTTAACGTCCTTTTCCACCACATACGGGTGATATCAAAGATGGGACAACGAAGAAAAAAAAACAACCCCAAAACCCCCCAAAAAACAGCACAAATGTTTGGCTCCAGCAGGGATACAAACTCACGACCAGATCATTAGAAGTCCAAAGCTCTACCATTCCGCTACCCTGGCTCTGGTAGGAGAGAGGGAGAGAGAAAGATATATGACGTCAAATCCGTGAACTAAACATTTTTCCTATAACTAACTTTTTTTTCTCGATCCTATCCATGTCCCCGCCGTCGTGTACCCGGCAGTCATTCTATGTATGACTCCCAACTTGTAACATCTTTCTACGTACTGCTGACGACTGACACCATCTTGTGTCATACATCATGACATTGAAGGATGCATTCCCCTACACTACTGTGGCCGTTTCATATCTGAAAGTCAGATAAATTTTCGCGTTTGCTACCGCGCTCATCAGCCATTTCACCAAAATCCAGTATCTGCTCCTTTAAACCAAATTTTCCACTACTCCAACAGCTACACCATACTGCTGTTATATACCATTAGATTCAGCATGTAAATCTCGTTGTACATCGCTCGATAGGTAAGCGGCTCAACGGCTCGTTTTCCTATAATATACTTTTTTTTCCCCGATCCTGCCAATATCCCCGCCGTCGTGCGCCCTGCAGTCAGTCTGTGTATTTGCCGACTCCCAACTTCTAACCTCTTTCTAAGTACCTCTGACGGCTGACACCACCTTGCGTCTTGCATCATGACATTAAGGCTGCGAGTATAGTGCATCCGTGTCGTACACGGCCGCACGGTAACTAAGAAGTGCTCGGACCCAGGCAATCCTTTCGTGGGCTTATACTAGAGGCGACAGAAACAGAGTATACTGCACCCGACCCGACCCGTACAATCAGACCCCGTGTTTCCGACGTTTGCGCGAACCGCACGTTTCACGGCATCACGGGTGAAGGGGCAGAACTCTTTTTAAACTTTTTGCTGGAGTTCCCCGACTTCCCAACATGGATGACGAAATATTTGTGACGGACAAACTCAAAGTGCAATTCCAGTCCCAAATATTTGTTTGAGAATGGACAGTCTCTGGTTACGCGGCTTTCTGCTTCATGCGGCGAAACACTATTTAGCCTGAGGTAGAATGCTTCGTAAAAATAATATGCAAGGAGAAAGGTACACCTTTGGCGGTTAACATATTCGACGAAAAGCTAATTGAAGCAGTGAGAGCGCGAGAATTCAGTTTATTTACACAAAGAGTGACAAGAACCACTCGAACAGAGATATGCTGTGCTTTGCTTGGGAGAACATCGCACCATGTTGTGTGTTGCAGCAGGCTTACGCACAGGTCACTATACTCAATTTCAAGACCCGTGCAGCCGTGTACGACACGGATGCACTATACTTGCAGCCTAAGCATGCATTTTTCTACACTACTACGACCGTTTCATGCCGACTGAATGCCATCAGATCATCATCAGACTAAATTCTCCCGTTTTTTTTCCCCGAATCCAGTATCTACTCCTGTAAACCTTATTTTCCACAACTCCGACGGTTACACTGTACTGGTGTTATATACCATTAGATTCAACATGCAATTCTCGTTGTGCATCACTAGATGTCTAAACGGCTCAACGATCAGTGTTCCTATAACAAACGTTTTGTTGGGTTTTTTCTTTTCTTTTTTCCCCGATCCTACCCATATCCCCACCGTTGTGTATTTGCCGACTCCCAACTTCTAACATCTTTCCGACGACTGACACAATTTTGTGTCATACACCATGGCATTCAGCATGCATTCCCCTACAATGTTATGACCGTTTGATGCCGGCTGAAAGCCATCAGATAAATCTTCGCGTTTGCTACGGCACTGACCAGCCACTTCACAGAATCCATTACTTCTTCCTTTAATTTTTAACCATATTTTCCACTACTCCGACGGCTACACCATACTGTTGTTATAATTATACCATTAGATTCGGCATGCAAATCTCGTTGTGCATCACTAGATAGCTAAGCGGCTCAACGGCACGTTTTCCTATGATATACCCCCCCCCCCCCCCCCCGATTCTACCAATATGCCCGTCGTGGAGCGCCCGGCAGTCAGTCTGTGTATTTGCCGACTCCCAACTTCTAATCTCTTTCTGAGTACCTCTGACGACTGACAACACATTTGTGTCATACATCAGGACATTC
Organism: Batillaria attramentaria; assembly: GCA_018292915.2. Taxonomy (NCBI): domain Eukaryota; kingdom Metazoa; phylum Mollusca; class Gastropoda; family Batillariidae; genus Batillaria; species Batillaria attramentaria. The sequence goes on along the minus strand of JACVVK020000394.1, from coordinate 553,056 downwards.
AGCATGCATTTCTCTACACTACACTACTATGACAGTTTCATACCGACTGAAAGCAATCAGAGGGCCATGAGATTCTCCCGTTTTTTACAGCACTCATCAACCATTTCACCGAATGCAGGGTCTGTCCCTTTCAAACACATTTTCCACTACTCCGACGGCTACACCATACTGATGTTATATAACATCAGATACAGCATGCACTTTTCGTTGTTCATCACTAGTTGGCTAAGGGGCTGAACTGCCCGTATTCCGATGATAACTCAAGTTTTCCCCGATCCTTTTCATCTCACTTTCCGCGCCTCCGCCGCCGTATGCAGGGCAGCCGATGTACCTGCTGACTCCTAACTTGTAACCTCTTCCTACATATTTCTGACCATTGACAGCATCTTGTATCAAACACCATGACATTCAGCATGCATTCCCCTACACTACTATGACCATTTCATGCCGGCAGAGAACTTTTCGCGTTTCCTACCGCACTGATCCACCATTTCACCTCATCAGTCCAGCATCTGCTCCTTTAAACCTTATTTTCCACTACTCCGACGGCTACACCATACCGTTATTATGCACCATTAGATTCCGCATGCAATGCTCCTTGTGCATCACTAGATGGGTAAGCGGATCAACGACTAGTTTTCCTATAACAAACATGTTTTTCCCGATCCAACCTATAAATATCCCCACCATCGTTGGCCCGACAGTAAGTCTCTGTATTTGCCGACTCCCATCTTGTAAACTCTTTCTACATACCTCTGACGACTGACAACATCTTGTGCCATACACCATGACATTCAACGTGCATTCCCCTGCATTACTATGACGGTTCCATTCCGGCTGGAAGCCATCAGATAAATTTTCGCGTTTGCTACCGCGATGATCAGCCATTTCACCAAATCCAGTATCTGCTCCTTTAAACCATATTTTCCACTACTCCGACGGCTACACCATACTGCTGTTATATACCATTAGATTCAGCATGTAAATCTCATTGTGAATTGATAGATAGCTACGCGGCTCAACGGCACGTTTTCCTATTCTACTTTTTTCTCCATTCTGCCATTATCCCGGACGTCGTGCGCCCTGCAGTCAGTCTGTGTATTAACTATTTGCCGACTCTCAACTTCTAACTTCTTACTAAGTACCTCTGACGGCTGAAACCACCTTGTGTCTTACATCATAAGGCATTCCCCTACACTACCGCTGCCGTTTCATGCCGGCTGAAATCATTCAGATCATCATCAGACAAACTGATTCTCCCGTTTTCTACCGCACCTGTCAGCCATTTCCCGGAATCCAGTTTCTGCTCCTTTAAACTTTATTTTCCACTACTCCGACGGTTACACTGTACTGGTGTTATATACCATAAGATTCAGCATGTAATTCTCGTTGTGCATCAGTAGGTGTCTCCGCGGCTTAACCACCAGTTTTCCTATAACAAACGTTTTTGTGGTTTGCTTTGTCCCCCCCCCCCCCCCCCGATCCTACCCATATCCCCGCCGTTGTGTATTTGACTCCCAACTTCTAACCTCTTTCTACATATTTTTGACGACAGACACTATCTTGTGTCACACACCATGACATTCAGCATGCATTCCCCTACACCTCTATGACCGGATTCAGAATGCATTTCTCTACACCACTATGACCGTTTCATACCGACTGAAAGACATCAGAGGCCCATTAGACATTTATTTGTCCACTACAGATATAACACTGTGACTGAAACTTGCCGAAAAACGCGAAACACTGAAACAAAGGCCAGCAATCATACACTCGTACAGCAAGGCCGGAAAACCGTCCAGAGACCACGTGTTCAACCAGATCAAAGGAACCTAATCGGTAAAATAAACCTTTGTCTGGAAAAGAAGACTGACAAAACTAGCAATACAAAATACGAGAGTGAATTCAAAATAAAAACTTACTTATTAGCTGGCCGGTGTCCGCCTAGGGATTTGAGTTCATGCTGGCTAGTCGGAGTAGACACAATACGGTCACACGTGGCATGCAGCAATGTGAGGTTCGAACGGGAAGAGTCGCGCGCCGGCGTGTCGCGCTTAAGCTGGTCCCACACGTTGTTAAAAGTCGCCCTATCCCTGTCCTGTCGACTGAAAGCCATCAGAAAAATTTTCGCGTTTCTACGGCACTGATCAGCCATTTCACAGAATCCAGTACTTCTTCCTTTAAACCTTATTTTCCACTACTCCGGCGGCTACACCATACTGTTGTTATATACCAGTAGAATCGACATGCAAATTACGTTGTGCTTCACTAGATAGTTAGCGGTTCAACGGCACGTTTTCCTATGCTATTCTTTTTTCCCGTTTCTACCAATATCCCCACCGTCGTACCGTGCGCCCGGCAGTCAGTCTATGTTTTTGCCGACTCTGAAATTCTACCTTTTTCTAAGTACCTCTGACCGTGCGGCTGACACCCCGCTGTGTGATCCATCATGACATTCAGAATGCATTCCTCTACACCACTATGACCGCTTCATACCGACTGAAAGACATCAGAGGCCCATTAGACATTTATTTGTCCACTACAGACATATAACACTGTGACTGAAACTTGCCGATAAACGCGAAACACTGAAACAAAGGCCAGCAGCCATACACTCGTACAGCAAGGCCGGCAAACCGTCCACGTGGCTGGTCAGACAGCGACCACGTGTTCAACCAGAACAAAGGAACCTAATCGGTAGAATAAACCTTTGTCTGGAGAAGAGACAGAGGCCACGTGTTCAACCAGAACAAAGGAACCTAATCGGTAGAATAAACCTTTGTCTGGAAAAGAAGACTGACAAAACTAGCAATACAAAATACGAGAGTGAATCAGAGGCCCATTAGACGTTTCTTTGTCCACTACAGACATATAACACTGTGACTGAAACTTGCCGAAAAACGCGAAACACTGAAACAAAGGCCAGCAATCATACACTCGTACAGCAAGGCCGGCAAACCGTCCACGTGGCTGGTCAGACAGAGGCCACGTGTTCAACCAGAACAAAGGAACCTAATCGGTAAAATAAACCTTTGTCTGGAAAAGAAGACTGACAAAACTAGCAATACAAAATACGAGAGTGAATTCAAAATATAAAAAAAAACTTACTTATAAGCTGGCCGGTGTCCGCCTAGGGATTTCAGTCCATGCTGGCTAGTCGGAGTAGACACAATACGGTCACACGTGGCATGCAGCAATGTGAGGTTCGAACGGGAAGAGTCGCGCTCCCGCGTTTCTCTCGCGGCTGCGTTCCCGTGCATATGCGGAAGTCGCTCCGGCTGCCTCGTTCGGAAACGGCCAATTAGAACAAGGCGATTTCAAAATGGCGGCGGAACCACGAACGAGGCCTTCGGTCGGCGCCGCCATCTTTGTTTACATAGAAACTGACCACGTGACCTGCTCCTGGCGAACAAGCGGCGGGCAAGTAGGGGACTGTCCGCAGGGATGGATATAGACTAGCGGATGACTATCGGGGCGGATTAACGGCCGATAGTTGATAGGATAGTGCGAAAATTATGCACGTGTAAGGCAGCCTTTATTTAGTTGGGCCACGGCGCCCTCTCGGTACGGGAAGGCAACTATGTTTACACACTAAGCCTGACCGGGGCTATCTCTCGTCTGCTATAGCCGAGGGTAGAGATGGTATAAACCACTCGGCTACAGATCACTAGATGGCGAAGCGGCTCAACGACCAGTTTACCTATAACAAACCCCCGATCCTACCCATATCCACGCCGTTGTGCACCTCGCAATCAGTACTTTCCGACTCACAACTTGTAACCTCTTTCTGCATACTTCTGACGGCTGACGCCATCTTGTGTCGCGCACCATGACTTTCAGCATGCATTCCCCTACATTACTATGACCGTTTCATGCCGGCTGAAAGTCATCACCGTTTGCTACCTCACTGATAAGCCGTTTCACGGAATCAGTATCTGCTCCTTTAAACATTATTTTCCACTACTCCGTCGGTACTCCATACTGTTGTTATATACCTTTAGATTCAGCATGCAAATTACGTTGTGCATCACTAGATAGTTAAGCGGCTCAACGGCACGTTTTCCTATGATTTCTTTCCCGATTCTATCAATATTCCCGCCGCCGTGCGCCCGGCAGCCAGTCTGTGTATTTGCCGACTCCCAACTTCTAACCTCTTTCTAACTGCCTCTGTCGGCTGACCACTTTGTGCCATTCATCGTGACATTCAGCATGCATTTCTCTACACTACTGCGGCCGTTCCATGCCGGCTTAAAGCCATCAGATAAATTTTCGCGTTTGCTACTTCCCTTATCACCCATTTCACCAAATCCAGTAGCTGTTCCTTTAAACCTTATTTTCCACTACTCTCCACTACACTACAATCCACAAGTGGCATCATTCTGAAGCAGACGAGTGGGTGGGGTGTGGGTGTTTGGGGGTTTAACGTCCTTTTCCACCACACACTGGTTATATCAAAGACGGAGCAACGATGAATAAGCCAGCACAATATTTGGTCCCAGCCGGGATACGAACTCACGACCCGAGCATTAGAAGTCCACCGCTCTACCATTCGGCCACCCCGGAAGCAGACGAAAATAAATCCAAGTAGTGCCTTTAGCACATGCAGGGGCGCCGGAACCGGGGGGGGGGGGGATGGGGGCAGGTGACCCCCCTGTACCCAAGCAGGGGTGGGGGCAAGAGTATTTTTTTGCCCCCCCCCCCCCCCGGAAAATCAGGTGACTATGGCAAAAGGGGGGGGGGGGCAAAGCCATGGTCTTGCCCCCCCCTCCCCCCTCCCTCTTCCTGCTCTCTCCCTCATCCCACCCAACAGAGAACTCAGTTTAGCCGTTGTATGAAACATCAAAACGACTTGGCAGAAAGTCGTGTGATAATCACTCCACCCCCCCCCCCCCCACCCCCTCGCTTTCCACTTTCTTTGAGCAACGTTCTTCCTTTCAGTGGGTCCCTGGTTCGGAAAGGTTTTTGTCTGCGCAGCATCTGATGCCCCCCCCCCCCCCCCCATCCCCCGCTTTTCACTTTCTTCGGGCAACGTCCTTCCTTTCACTGGCTCACTGGTTTGGAAAGGTTTTTGTCTGTGCAGCATCTGAACGCCGCCGCCGCCGCCCCCCCCCCCCCCCTTTCAATTTCTCCGGGCACTTTTACTGGCTCTGGCGTTTCCCCCCTCTGAGATTCTGCCCCCCCCCTCCCCCCAACATCTTCCGGCGCCCCTGACATGAGAAGGTCATATAGCCGCTTTGAGTATTATTTTGGAGACTACAAAAAAGAAGGCTTAGGAGGCCGCTATGATTTACAGTAAAGGAAAATTCTACTCTGAAAAGGACGATAACTTCTCGCAACACGTCATACATCAACATTCACTTTATGCCAAGCCTTCGTTTATGTACAGCCCATGCCCCATTCAAGTTTCAAAAACTGACGGACGTGTACGTGCCTTTTGGAATCGTCTGCGTGTCCTAAGTCAGCTGTTTTTGCTGATTTTATCCAGCCCCCCCCCCCCCCCCCCCCGCGCTGATTTTATCCAGTCCCCCCCCCCCCCCCCCCCCCGCGCCAACGGGTTTGCTGCTGCGATCCTGATTACACGAAAGTATCGCACGGCGTTTTGCGGAAGAACACTGCAAGTGATCCTGTCCTACCTATTATTTTTCTCAGAGGTCGTAGTTGTAGTGTCTGCAGACGGGGAGTAGTCAAAATAGACCGTGCTACTCGCTTCAAAACTTTCGTTGTTTGTCCGCTTGAAAGGATAGGGGTCACTTATTAACAAGATCACCACTTTAACTAACACGTCACTCCTTTGCCAAGAAGCGCGCACGCTCATATTTCAAATATAATTATGACTTTAAGTTTCTGAGTAATCATAGTCAAAAGATTTATAGCGTAGTATCACCGGTGCTACTGACTGGCGTCCGTACTGAATGCACCCCGGAATCTTGTTGTATGAACAGTTTGACCGCATAATTATTGTTTAGCTTGGGATAATTCTTTGAAGCTAACCCGAAGTGTATCACGTCTCCTCTATCTGAGGAATTATGTAAAATCAAGAAATGCAGCCGACACACAGAAGACAGACGAGTGTCCCTAAATTACTAATTTATTTTACCAACATTCCACAGTCACTGTTGGTGATTTTCTATTTTGACTCAAGACAAAAATTTGTAAAAGTCTGCCTTGAAATCGACGCGGTAGGATTTTTGTGGAAAAAGCACTTTATGTGTTACTTCTATGTGACTTTTGGGTGCTGTCTGCCAAGCTGTGAATAAATCATAAAAAAAAATGCTTGCCAAACCTCGCTTTACGTACCCGATCTTTTCAACCCACACCCCCATGTTGGTGTGTAGGTCATGGAGCCTTGGGGTGTACTGTAATCGCCAGTCATTTTCTGGTTAAATCTGTTGACACGTGCACGACCTAAGAAAAGTCGCCTGCTCGTAACTCCAAAGAAAGATCATAACGACAATCTTTCACTTTATAATTGCAAGTTGGTCCAGCATCAGTTTCGTAAACTTTTCCCTAGGGTTTCAACTGCACACATTTTCCATTGAGTCGCAGATCTACTGGGTTTTATGTCAGCTGGCGGGAAGAGGCGTTTCAACCTCTCCACTTCAGGTTACGCTGATATCTAAATTCCGTCCAAAAAATAAAAATAAAAGTGCAGTATTTAGGCAGACAGAAAAGTCTGTGCTTGAAAAAGTTTCCAGTTTTACGCGCAAGTTGGCTATTTCGAAACAAATTCTTCTCTGACTTGGGTGTAGCGGCATTCATTGTGGTCGTTATGGGGTGAAGTGGTGATCAATTTCACGGACACAGTTTCGAACACTGGACTATTCAAAATAGCTGAGCATGATTTTTTTTTTCTTGAGACAGCGCGTAACGTTTGAAATATTAAAAGCGTATCCATAGTCTTTGTAAAGTTCGTTTTCTCCACAGTTCGTAATAAAGGCAATTGTTATGTTTGTTTGTATAATGTTTTGTTTGTTTGTTTGTTTGTGTGTTTCTTTTTGGTGTTTTTATAATTTTCTTTGTTGTAGTTTTGGGGTGTGTTTTTAGTTTTGTTTGTTTTGGGGTTGTTGGTTTTTTTGTGTTTTTTTTTGGTTGGTTGATGTTTTGTTGTTGTTTGCGGTGGGGGGGGGGGGGGGCATTGTGTCTTCCTGGAGGGCAGATGTTTATTAACCAATGGAAAATAGGAGAATGGGATATAATAACTGGGTATTGTTCAGGAGCTTTACGTAATTTCTTGAATTCGCCCAAGGCACTGAAAACAAAATTTAATCCTCACATTAAACACACACACACACACACATTCTGTCGCGCACACTTGACATAAATCACAACCACGTGTTGACATTTTCGGCTCAACGCTTAAGTTTCTAAATTCAGAATTGCATATTTCAAATATTGGGGGCTAGATATTTCCATAACTAAATCAACGCACACCAATAAGCTCAGTCCCGTGTCTACTGTGCCTTGGCTATGGGGCACGCGTGGATAATGGGATTATAGGAGACATTGTAATAATTCTGCTGCAAGCGCCAATAGACGATAGGGAGCCTATTTGATTAGATGTATCTTTGATCTGTTACACAAACAGATTCAGTTTTACAAAGTAAACAGTTCATTGGTACAATGGAACCGCTCAAAACAGTTCAAGAACGGGAGGGAACTGCCTGAAAACTTGTTGTTTTCTTCCTAAAATTGTGTATTAACGTTCCTCCACAAGAGTGGTGGGGGACAACCTAAAAAAATGCATTGAACCACGTGAAGGCAACGCTCCCGTTGCTGAAGTCGGAGTCGAATCGGTCCAAATGGTGAGGATGTTCGAGGAAGAGTTCATCTGAAATGATGAATATGCGTCTGTGGTAGTCATGTATTGAAATGAGAAAAGAAAAATATGGTTAGTAAGGACATCATGTGAAACATAGGCACGTGTCCACCCACTAATGCCTTAAGGGCTGGGAGGCGGGTGTTTGCTGATTAACTAATTATAGACTATTGATCCATGGCGTGGCGCAGCTATTCAGGGCCAAGGCAAGTCTTCACACCTTTCGAGACTGGTGCCGATAGAAATGGGTCAGGGATTCTTTACCTTAGTTACTTTTTTTGATTAGCTGATAATCGAGCTAAACCGGGTACGTTTTAATTACCAGAGAGAGAGAAAGAGAGAGCACCCAGTATCCATTTCTTTTTGTTGTGACTGGGCCCGCTTGGTAAAAACTAATCAGGTCTACGTGATATATGCCCGCTGACGCCGCCAGCGTGTCCCGTCTTCGGGGTGTCTGCTGCGGGGTATTGGACGTTTCACACCACTGCGATACATGACCGCGAGCGGCGTCCGTGGCGAAGTGTTCTCAGAAGTATTAATCCACAAAGAGTTATTTTTTGGGTTTTTTTGTTTTGTTTTTGTTTTGTTTTGTTAAACAAGAAGCGCCAAAGTTGTCACGCACCAAACAGTTAAGGAAAGAATTTAATTAAAGATTCGTAGCTATGAAGGTAACGACTTAAGGGTATTTAAACAAACAGTGCGATACACATCAAGAAAGTGGAGAAAACTCAGATGCGAGGTGAGGTTTTGTGTACAATGTTTGCTTCTTTGGTCAGTTACCACCTCAGCACCCCCCCCCCCCCCCCGCCAAGTTACCAGAACCTTGATACCAAGGTGTTTCAGAGAGATATATATATATTTGTTTAGTCCATGCTTTCAACGGTCACAGCTGCTCGTACGCCATGGCGCCTAAACTGTTTAAGAAGGAATTTTTTCCTTCCATTCTTCCCTTCCTTTGTTGTTGTTGTTGTTTCGTCCGTCTTTCATCGTTTGCCAAATTCTTTTTAATTATTTGCATGTTTACGATGCGCATTTCATAATAATAAATCGTACAAGCTGTGCCGTCAGACGCTTATCATTTTGTGGTTAACGTGTGCATGCACATGTTTATTATCAGCGAAAAAATCATTGCAGGACGGAAATTTATATAACACTCAATGAGCATAAACAAGCTGAGCTACTAGTATACTAGTATCGATCAGGGTGAAACACAGTGTAACCGTATTGCAACGGCAGACGAAATTAATCCTAAAATCTAATTAATCAATAAGAGAGAGAGAGAGAGAGAGAGAGATTAAATGGAAACTGCACAGACGACGGTTCACAATAAAAAAAAAAATTAACAGTGTTGGGTTGGTGTGCGGAACAGAACTAAGAACATTTCCTTTTTAATTTTTTCCATGATTTTAATGGTTCATCTCTTCCTCGCACGACTTCGAACATTCTCACGTGCGTAACACTATTGACCGACCCTCCTTGCATTTAGAACGTGGTCCTCATGTTCCACGCGACAAGGTGTCAAGCTGGCTACTCGGCGGGCTTGATCATTGGGTACGTGCGGATAATGAATGGGAGTATAGCTGAGGAGAGTGCCTTCTCTCTCGTTTCTCTCTCTCTCTCTCTCTCTCTCTCTGTGGCGGTCGTCAGTAGCGGATTGCTTGATCGGTGTGATTGTTCACGCTTAATTATAAACAGTGTCGTTGTCTGCTGTCACACCATCTTCCCCCCCCCCCACCCCAACCCTGCTTGCTGTATAGTTTTAACACACCGTAGTATCGCTCAGGGTGAAACAAACACAGTGTTACCGTATTGCAACGGCAGACGAAATTAATCCTAAAATCTCATTTATCAATAAGAGAGAGAGAGAGAGAGAGAGAGAAAAGATATTAAATGGAAACTGTAACTGCACAGACAGCGGTTCACCATTTAAAAAAAAAAATTAACAGTGTTGGGTTGGTGTGTGGAACAGAACTAAGAATACTTTTATTCCCCCCCCCCCCCCCCCCCCCCCCCGATGTAAATGGTTCATCTTTTCCTCGCACGACTGCGAACATTCTCACGTGCGTAACACTATTGACCGACCCTCCTTGCATTTAGAACGTGGTCCTCATGTTCCACGCGACAAGGTGTCAAGCTGGCTACTCGGCCTTGATCATGGGGCACCTGGGAGTATAGGCGGCCTAGTGGTTAGAAGAGTGCTCTCGTTCTCTCTCTCTCTGCTTTCACCGTGCTTTACCAGAGAGAGAGAGAGCACCCAGCGTATACACTGGGCCCGATCAGATCAAAAGCACTGCTAAAAAGGGGCGGAGCATCAATTCCTGTGCCACCGTGCTTGGGTCGGCTGTAACGAAGGGACTTGGCGGCTGTCAGACGATGAGATCAAAAGGAAATGGGCGGAGCTGTAAGAGGCGAAGGGATTTGGCGGCTGTCAGACGATGAGATCAAAAGGAAATGGGCGGAGCTCCAAGTCCCCTGCTACCAGCCAAGTGAGACGAGAGAGCAAAGCCGCGGCGACTACCCGACAACAATTAAGCGGGTGCCCCTTCTTGGCGGGACGAGCCAGCCATACTGGAAACCAGTTAACTGTTTTAGCGGCTCCAACGCATAAGAGACGGAGGAGACCAAATAACCGGCTAAATACAATAATTATGTTCAGTTTAAACCGGGCAATGCCTTTTGCTGGGAACCCAGTAAAGATTTGACATGTTTTATATTTACTATTTAGCTGTTATTTCACATCAAGCTGTTGTATACCGGACGAGTATTTTGATTCAAGATGCAAATCAACCCTGGATATTAAAAAAGGGTCGGAATACCAACAGCTTGATGGGGTGTAAATGCTTTTATAATATAATCCTTTTCGGGGGCCACTTTATGGAATATTTTGAACGTTTATCGTACTAAAAACTGACAGCCGTGACCGGCTGCACATAGCAGACGAAGGAGTTTGTACGCCGGGAGATCACGGAGCCGACAGAATAAGGTGCGTCTTTTTATGCAAGCAATGTCAATTCACTCAAGAAATGAAGACACATACAAGGGTGGGTGGGTGGGTGTTTTGGGGTTTAACGTCCTTTTCCATCACATACGGGTGATAACAAAGACCGGGCAACAATGAAAAAGCCAGCACAAATAATTATTAGAAGTTCAACGCTCTACCATTCGGCCACCACGGCTCCCCGAAGAAGACACAAACATGCTAACGCTTTGAAGGAGATGCAAGTTTGCAAGGTAAATTCGAAACCGACCAAGCACAGCTAAGTCTGTTCACACCAGCATGGTGTCTCGTGTAGTCGCGCAACATGAAGCTTCCCGAGTGTTTATTCTAATCTTCTTAACTTCTAGTACGTGTGCACTGACTGAAGTGCCCACACACCAGCTGCTACATTTTATAATGAATCAGACGATTCAAGAAGCTTCTGCTGGACCGGAGATCTAGACAAGGAATACGCTATGACTGGAGAAAGATTAGATGACAAGATGCATTTTTTTTTTCGTAAAGAAACAGTGGTGTTTTTTGGTGTTTTTTTTTTCCTTCGTGACAAAAACAATTTTTTTCACGACAAAACAGTTGTTTCGCGAAAAAGGAAAAATTGTCGCAAAAACGTCATTTTTTTTCCGCGAAAAACGGCGATTGTCTATTTCGCAAATATATTTGAATTTTTCGTGAAAAAAATTCTTGAGGAAAAACTGACTTTTTTCGCGAAAAAAAAAATCTTTCGTTCCGACTTTTTCTCGGAAAACTTTTTTTTTCCCGCAAAAACAAACAACAAACCAACAAAAACAGTTTTTCCCTTCACGACAAGTGCACGAACTGTGGTCAGTATCCATTTTACAATTAACTTAGTGCAAAAAAGCAAGCAAACAAACAAAAAACCCCAACAACTGACGGCTCTTGATGCTTCCGTTTTTGTGGTGATTCAACAGGCATGACAATTGTGATAAACATGTTTACATGACATCAAAGTGAATGACAACTGTTCCGTTTGAAGTTCGTTGAAACTGCATAGTTACAACTTTATTTGACTCAAAGCTATGAAAGAAAGCCAAATGTGGAAAATGTTTTCAAAAATGTTTGGAAGAAGATTTTGCAGGGAAAAATATGGACTAGCACTGGTGAATGTGAAATGCTTTTGAAACGGAACATTTCCTGAATCAGCCCTCAGTTAGCGCCTTTAATTCTTGGATGGTGAAGAAAATAGTCCATAGAAACGACTGCAGCACTAACTGATTTCTTTGTTTTTGTTGTGAGTGCTGCTCGTGCACACACGAGATACTCAGGACCAAAAGGTGTCCTCTGTTCTAACTGTTTTGCGATACGTGGGGGAGAGGATGTGAAACTCCGATTTTCCAAGATTTATTTCCGTCCGTGTCAGGGGTCGACCTCAATACCCGTGAACAGCCACTAAGTCTGATCGCTGTGTGAGGTTTTATCGCGCACAGACAGACAGTAGCTGTTGTTTTATAATAATAGAGATAGACGAGAAGGACAGGGAGGAAGATGAAGAGAAAGAAGAGGGAGAGAGACAGAAAGGGCTGGTTTGGCTGGCGCACCTGACCAAATATTCGCAGGATTGTAAATACTTTACTGATTATTTTTTTTACCCATGCGGTGGTAGCCAATGTTTCAACGCTGGATATAGGCCTACCGCGGTTTTCCCCCCAGCGGCTCCCAAGACCCCCAATCGAAATTTAGGGTTTTCGGTGATTCAACACCAATGACAGACAGGAATACATAAGTGCGAGTTTGGATGCAAGCATTTTTGTGATTGGCTGATTGCTTGTTGTGTTTGACCTTGCTTTGTTTGCTTTATATACACCCACAGATTTTAACATGTATGCGAATGGTAGCGATGATCCTAAATGTAAAACATTTGCATTTCTTTTTGTTTTATTCACACGGGATAAAGGTCTGCACCGGATTCAGCTTCATTTAGTGGGATACCGACACGCAATGAATGTCTGCATCGGAATCAGCTTCATTTAATCGGGTATCAACACGGAGTGAATGTCTGCACGGGATTCAGCTTCATCCAGTGGGATACCGACACGGGATAAAGGTCTGCACCGAATTCAGTTTCATTTAGTGGGATACCGACACGGGATAAAGGTGTCCACCAGATTCAGCTTCATTTAGTGGGATTCGAACACGAAGCGAATGTCTGCGCCGGATACAGCTTCATTTAGTGGGATACTGACACGAAATAAAGGTCTGCGCCTGATTCAGCTTCATTTAGTGGGAATCGAACACGGAGCGAATGTCTGCGCCGGATTCAGCTTCATTTAGTGGGATGCCGACACGGAGTGAATGTCTGCGCCGGATTCAGCTTCATTTAGTGGGATACCGACACGGGATAAAGGTCTGCACCGGATTCAGCATAATTTACTGGGTATCAACACGCAATGAATGTCTGCATCGGAAACAGCTTCATTTAGTCGGGTATTACACGCAATGAATGTCTGCATCGAAATCAGCTTCATTTCGTCGGCTGTTAACACGTTCTCTAGTGCCATGTTCAGTCAAAAATAAAGCGCTTAAGCCCAGACGCGCATTCCCGGTAAAAGCCTTGTCAGCTGATCAAGTTCAGCATCATCAAGGCACGTGTCAGTGTCGTCAGTGTCTACGTTACATCCGATCCCATTTAGTAAAGCTTATTTTTGGTGATAATATTTATTCCGGCCGCGTGAACACGTATTTAGGACAGGAAAAAAATGCCAGCATTGAAAATAGATTTAGTTTTACGTGTATTAACACGGAATCAATGTCTGTATCGGAATCAGCTTCATTTAGTCGGGTATCAACACGCAATGAATGTCTGCATCGGAATCAGCTTCATTTAGTCGGGTATCAACACGCAATGGATGTCTGCATCGGAATCGGCTTCATTTAGTCGGGTATCAACACGCAATGGATGTCTGCACCGGAATCAGCTTCATTTAGTCGGGTATCAACACGCAATGAATGTCTGCATCGGAATCGGCTTCATTTATTCGGGTATCAACACGCAATGAATGTCTGCATCGGAATCGGCTTCATTTAGTCGGGTATCAACACGCAATGGATGTCGGCATCGGAATCAGCTTCATTTAGTCGGGTATCAACACGGAGTGAATGTGTGCACCGGATTCAGCTTCATTTGGTGGTATACCGACACGGGATAAAGGTCTGCACCGGATTCAGCTTCATTTAGTGGAATACCGACACGGGATGAAGGTCTGCACCGGATTCCGCTTCATTTACTGGGATTCGAACACGGAGCGAATGTCTGCGCCGGATTCAGCTTCATTTAGCGGGATACGAACGCGGAGTGAATGTCTGCGCCGGATTCAGCTTCATTTAGTGGGATACCGACACGGGATAAAGGTCTGCACCGGATGCAGCTTCATTTAGTGGGATACCGACACGGGATAAAGGTCTGCACTGGATTCAGCTTCATTTACTGGGTATCAACACGCAATGAATGTTTGCATCGGAATCAGCTTCATTTAGTCGGGTATTAAGACGCATTGAATGTCTGCATCGGAATCGGTATCATTTCGTCGGCTGTTAACACGCAATGAATGTCTGCATCGGAATCAGCTTCATTTCGTCGGCTGTTAACGCGCAATGAATGTCTGCATCGGAATCAGCTTCATTTCGTCGGCTGTTAACACGCAATGAATGTCTGCTTCGGAATCAGCTTCATTTAGTCGGGTATCAACACGCAATGGAATTCTTAAAACCGGTCCAAACATTCGAGAGGGCACACATTACTTGTACGCATGATTTGTCGTATTGCATTACTTACGGTACGGGAAATGCTGTGTGTGCGTGAATACGGCTCACCCTTGGGATACGAACACGGAGTGAATGTCTGCGCCGGATTCAGCTTCATTTAGTGGGATACCGACACGCAATAAATGTCTGCATCGGAATCAGCTTCATTTAATCGGGTATTAACACGCAATGAATGTCTGCATCGAAATCAGCTTCATTTAGTCGGGTATCACCACGCAATGAATGTCTACATCGGAATCGGCTTCATTTAGTGGGGTATCAACACGCAATGAATGTCTGCATCGGAATCGGCTTCATTTAGTTGGGTATCAACACGGACTGAATGTCTGCACGGGATTCAGCTTCATTTAGTGGGATACCGACACGGGATAAAGGTCTGCACCGGATTCAGCATAATTTACTGGGTATCAACACGCAATGGATGTCGGCATCGGAATCAGCTTCATTTAGTCTGGTATCAACACGCAATGAATGTTTGCATCGGAATCAGCTTCATTTAGTCGGGTATCAACATGGAGTGAATGTCTGCACCGGATTCAGCTTCATTTAGTGGAATACCGACACGGGATGAAGGTCTGCACCAGATACAGCCTCATTTAGTGGGATACGAACACGGAGTCAATGTCTGCGCCGGATTCAGCTTCATTTAGTGGGATACCGACACGGGATAAAGGTCTGCACTGGATTCAGCTTCATTTACTGGGTATCAACACGCAATGAATGTTTGCATCGGAATCAGCTTCATTTCGTCTGCTGTTAAGACGCAATGAATGTCTGCATCGGAATCAGCTTCATTTCGTCGGCTGTTAACACGCAATGACTGTCAACATCGGAATCAGCTTCATTTCGTCTGCTGTTAACACGCAATGAATGTCTGCATCGGAATCAGCTTCATTTCGTCGGCTGTTAACACGCAATGACTGTCAACATCGGAATCAGCTTCATTTCGTCGGCTGTTAACACGCAATGAATGTCTGCATCGGAATCAGCTTCATTTAGTCAGGTATCAACAAGCAATTGAAATTCTTAAAACCGGTCCAAACATTCGAGAGGGCACACATTACTTGTATTCATGATTTGTCGCATTGCATTACTCACGGTACGGGAAATGCCGTGTGTGCGTGAATACGGCTCACCCGTTCTCTAGTGTCATGTTCAGTCAAATATAAAGCGCTCAATCCCAGACGCGCATTCCCGGTAAAAGCCTTGTCAACTGGTCAAGTTCAGTATTATCAAGGCACGTATTCAGTGAGTGTCTACGTTACATCCGATCCCATTTAGTGAAGCGTATTTTTTGGTGATAATATTTATTCCGGTCGTGTGGACACTTATTTAGGACAGGAAAAAAAATGCCAGCATTGAAAATAGATTTAGTTTTACGTGTATTAACACGGAATAAATGTCAGTCTGCATCGGCCTCGGAATCAGTTTCATTTAGTCGGGTTTCAATACGCAGTGAATGTCTGCGTCGGCGGAATCAGCTTCGTTTAGACGGATATCGCCGGACACGCTATAAATGTCTGCCGGCTTCGGAATCACCTTCATTTAATCGGGTATCAACACGCAATGAATGTCTGCATCGGAATCGGCTTCATTTAGTCAGGTATCAACACGCAGTGGATGTCGGCATCGGAATCAGCTTCATTTAGTCTGGTATCAACACGCAATGAATGTTTGCATCGGAATCAGCTTCATTTAGTCGGGTATTAACACGCAATGAATATCTGCATCGGAATCACCTTCATTTAATCGGGTATCAACACGCAATGAATGTCTGCATCGGAATCAGCTTCATTTAGTGGGATGCCGACACGGGATAAAGGTCTGCACCGGATTCAGCTTCATTTATTGGGATACCGACACGCAATGAATGTCTGCATCGGAATCAGCTTCATTTAGTCGGGTATCAACACGCAATGAATGTCTGCATCGGAATCGGCTTCATCTAGTCGGGTATCAACACGCAATGAATGTCTGCATCGGAATCGGCTTCATTTAGTCGGGTATCAACACGCAATGAATGTCTGCATCGGATTCAGCTTCATTTAGTCGGGTATCACCACGCAATGGATGTCTACATCGGAATCTGCTTCATTTAGTCGGGTATCAATACGCAACAATGAATGTTTGCGTCGGAATCAGTTTCATTTAGTCGGGTATAAACACGGAGTGAATGTCTGCACCGGATACAGCTTCATTAGTGGGATTCGAACACGGAGCGAATGTCTGCGCCAGATTCAGCTTCAGCATTTAGTTGGATACTGATACGGGATAAAGGTCTGCACCGGATTCAGCTTCATTTAGTGGGATTCGAACACGGAGCGAATGTCTGCACCGGATTTAGCTTCATTTAGTTGGATACCGACACGGGATAAAGGTCTGCACCGGATTCAGCTTCATTAGTGGGATTCGAACACGGAGCGAATGTCTGCGCCAGATTCAGCTTCAGCATTTAGTTGGATACCGATACCGGATAAAGGTCTGCACCGGATTCAGCTTCATTTAGTGGGATTCGAACACGGAGCGAATGTCTGCACCGGATTCAGCTTCAATGAGTGGGATACCGACACGGGATAAAAGTCTGCACCGGATTCAGCTTCATTTAGTGGGATACGAACGCGGAGTGAATGTCTGCGCCGGATTGAGCTTCATTTAGTGGGATACGAACACGTAGTGAATGTCTGCGCCGGATTCAGCTTCATTTAGTGGGATACGACCACGGAGTGAATGTCTGCGCCGGATTCAGCTTCATTTAGTGGGATACGACCACGGAGTGAATGTCTGCGCCGGATTCAGCTTCATTAAGTGGGGTACCGACACGGGATAAAGGTCTGCACCGGATTCAGCTTCATTTAGTGGGATTCGAACACGGAGCGAATGTCTGCACCGGATTCAGCTTCATTTACTGGGTATCAACACGCAATGATGTCTGCATCGGAATCAGTCTCATTTAGTCGGGTATCAACACGCAATGAATGTCTGCATCGGAATCAGTCTCATTTAGTCGGGTATCAACACGCAATGAATGTCTGCATCGGAATTAGCTTCATTTCGTCGGCTGTTAACACGCAATGAATGTCTGCATCGGAATCAGCTTCATTTAGTCAGGTATCAACAAGCAATTGAAATTCTTAAAACCGGTCCAAACATTCGAGAGGGCACACATTACTTGTATTCATGATTTGTCGCATTGCATTACTCACGGTACGGGAAATGCCGTGTGTGCGCGAATACGGCTCACCCGTTCTCTAGTGCCATGTTCAGTCAAATATAAAGCGCTCAAGCCCAGACGTGCATTCCCGGTAAAAGCCTTGTCAACTGATCAAGTTCAGCATCATCAAGGCACGTGTTCAGTCAGCGTCTACGATGCATCCGATCCCATTTAGTGAAGCTTATTTTTGGTGATGATATTTATTTCGGCCGCGTGGACACTTATTTAGGTCAGGAAAAAAAAAATGCCAGCATTGAAAATAGATTTAGTTTTACGTGTATTAACACGGAATAAATGTCAGTCTGAGTCAGCCTCGGAACCAGTTTCATTCAGTCTGGTATTAATACGCAGTGAATGTCTGCATCGGCGGAATCAGCTTCGTGTATACGGATATCGTCGGACACGCTAATGTCTGCCGGAATCAGCTTCATTTAGTCGGGCATTAACACGCAATGAATGTCTGCATCGGAATCAGTTTCATTTAGTCGGGTATCAACACGCAATGAATCTCTGCATCGGAATCAGCTGCATTTAGTGGGATACCGACACGGGATAAAGGTCTGCACCGGATTCAGCTTCATTTAGTCGGATTTGAACACAGAGCGAATGTACTGCCCCAGGATTCAGCTTCATTTAGTGGGATACGAACACGGAGTGAATGTCTGCGCCGGATTCAGCTTCATTTAGTGGGATACTGACGCGGGATAAAGGTCTGCACCGGATTCAGCTTCATTTACTAGGTATCAACACGCAACGAATGACTGCATCAGAATCAGCTTCATTTAGTCGGGTATGTCTGCATGGGAATCAGCTTCATTTCGTCGGCTGTTAACACGCAATGAATGTTTGCATCGGAATCAGCTTCATTTAGTCGGGTATCAACACGGGTATCCCACTAAATCAAGCTGAATCTGGTGCAGACATTCAGTCCGTGTTGATACCCGACTGAATGTCTGCACTGGATTCATCTTCAATTAGTGGGATACCGACACGGAATATAATTATGTCCGCACCAGATTCAGCATCTTTTAGTCGGTTACGTACACTGAGTAAACTTCTGTGCCGGGTTACCAACACGGACTGAATGCCGTCTGCCCCGGAATCAGCTTCATTAATAAAGAAATCACATTTATTAGCGTTTTTCAGTCCCATTTTCTGCCGCAAAATGTTCGTGGGATAAATGTTATGTAAGATTCTACAATGATGTAGGTCTTAATCTGGTTTCTTTTGTGCAGTTAATAGCCACTGACCAGTGCAGATTGCGTAGACCATATTTGCCATGCCAAA
This sequence comes from Batillaria attramentaria, assembly GCA_018292915.2. Taxonomy (NCBI): domain Eukaryota; kingdom Metazoa; phylum Mollusca; class Gastropoda; family Batillariidae; genus Batillaria; species Batillaria attramentaria. The sequence continues at coordinate 533,961 of JACVVK020000394.1, read as the reverse complement.
ATCGAACGGAACAAGACACAATTGTGCCTGACTTTGACAATAACAATCGTATATCTTGTGGGGATGTCTTCGTCTATTTCGTATATGACCCGGGGGGAGGGGGGGGGGCATTTTTTAAAACTTGCCACGATAAGACACAGCATGCTACAGTGGTTTGACTTAATCCCACGGGAGAGAGAGAGAGAGAGAGTGCACAAGAGAGAGAGAGAGAGAGACTCAGACTCAGACATTTAATGCTCTTCAGGCATCCGCCCATAAACAATGATTACAAACATATATGAATACTGCGTAACATAAAACAAAAATAGCAAAGCTGGAATCCAGCCTTAGTCCGATGCGGAAATCCTACAGTCAGTAATGTCTTTAGGAATTACAATTTTGATTTGTCTCACACTTTACAAGGATGATTCCTGGTCGCACGATCAGCAGCCTAAGTATTGTCTGATTAGATTTACGATGACCCGCCTGTCCTCGTTCCCACGTCTCAGCAACACGTCATAGTCCGAACGTTTCACTGGTGGTCGTACTCTTATGGATATGAGGAGGGTACGGTCCTGTAGACGCAGCTGCTTGAGGTAGGGGAGGGGGGGGGAGATTTTTTTCAAAATTGCCGCAATAAGGCTAAGGGTGCTACTATACTTTCAGATGTGCACGCATTGACGGACTCCAATAGGAAGTGGGGGCAGTTTTTCAGCACGGTTTTGTCGCGGCCGGTTTCTGGACACTGTGTGAACTCTGCAACTGACCGTGGGTGTGACAGAGTTGGGGAGCCGGGGTGGCCGAATGGTAGAGCGTTGGACTTATGATGCTCGGGTCGTGAGTTCGTATCCCGGCTGGGGCCAAATATTTGTACTGGCTTTTTCATCGTTGCCCCGTCTTTGATATCACCCGTATGTGGTGGAAAAGGACGTTAAATCCCTAAACACCCACCCCCACCCCCTGTAAAAAAATTTCGCACGTCGGAAAGCTTTTTGTTGGGAGCTTAGATCTTTAACAGTGTTGGGTGGGGGTGTGGGGCACAGCTAAGAACATTCTGTTTCAGTCATTGCGGGTTCGTGATTATCATGGTTCACCTCTTCAGTCCGTCCTCGCACTACTTTGAACCGGCAATCGCACGTGCCTCACACAATTGGAGGACTCTCCTTGACGTGGTCCTCGCGCTTCACGCGACCAGGTGACAAGCTGGTAACTTGGCCTTGACGGATAAAGGGATTATGGGTCGCCTTATGCTGACCAGATAACTCGGGCACCAAGCCAATGATAGCTCTTGGCTTGGCGTCCATGCCTCTACAGAACCGGTAAGGAATGGCAAATTTGTGGCGACTAAGAACAATGGTAAAACCACAAAAAAGTCTAATTTGGTCAAAAGTAAGGGTGTGTGGGTGTTTGGGAGTTTAATGGTCAAGAATAACGTAGCGTTTACGGCGGCAAGCATACTCTGGCAGTAACACTGACTGTGCATGTGAATAAGTCGCAGCAAGGGTTTCGTTCCATTCGAGAGGCTAGCGGACGATTTTTCCTCGCCATGTTTGATTGCGTATTGACAACGTGACACATCACGTGGTGTCTAAAAAATAGTACCGGCGGTAAACAAACGTGCAGCAGACCGGCGACACAATCTACATAGACAGACGAAATGCTAAATGTGCTAGGGTATTAGACTCAAACTGCCAGACGTAGCGTCGCCAGCCGAGATCCGACGCGTTATACACCCTCTGTAGCCATGCTAGAAATCTCAGAGGTAAATGTTGTTTGAACGGACACATACAAAAGGAAAAAGAAATCATCCTACATGTAGTCAGGCAGTGAGATGATAGTGTGGTATCATTACTACTCATGATTACACTAAGTAAAGACAGCAATCTTACAATCACATACCACATCACTGTAGAAGATGCAAACATTTCTTGTATACGTCACCGACGATGCAAATATTACTCAATTTTCACCAAAACTTAAACTGCAGTTCGGGAGGGAAGCAAAACTGCCACCATTTTTGTTTTGTCGTCATCATTAGCTTGCTTCACGTCCTATGGTTTTTAGCCCTTAAGGACAAGTTGTTCCTGGCATGTGTCTTTGGCTGCTTGGCTTGGCGAGTGTCTTTGAGGTAGATAAGGGCTGTTTTGCTTTGATTTAAACATGGTTTTATTTCGCTGGTCAGGTCAGTTACACAAACAAATATTTAGGTGATGGCAAGAGGCCAGAAGCCTATATATATAGCCTCCGCCTGTGAACACTCACAACGTCAGTATTACGGCGATACTGTCACAGCGTACAGCGTAATAATAACAGTGAAAAGACAGGAGAGGGGAGGAGGGAAAGTAAGAAGAGGAGAAAGTGAGAAGAAGAGAGAGGGAGGGGAAGGCAAGGTCAGGGGAGGGGGAATTGGTTCGGTTGGCGCAGCCGACAGACTGCCCGCGGCACAGTAAGTGCTTAAACTACTCATTACTGTATGGTAAAGCGCTGGCTGTTTATTATAAACTCATGTACAAATTTGAAGATTGTGAGGTTTTCTTGACTGTTTTGCTTTGCTTTGGGCAACGTCAGAGGTTCTCTGCTTAGGTTTCAGATGTCTGGTCTGAGTTGTTTTTCAGTGCCTCAGTCTGTTCTGTCATCCGTGCTTTAGCCTTTGGATCATCACTGGGGTGTCCTTTCGCTCTTAGGTATTAATGTACATGTACAACCATTTTGTCAGATCTGATCTGACGATTGCGTCGGCCAGGATTCTCACTGGCCTATCGGCAAGTGCTTGGTGTGGCCTGAGGAAGTCTGCGGTCTTCAGTGAGTGTCTGTCTCTCAGGTCCCAGACTGGCTGGAGGCTGACAGGCAAGCCTTCACAGCCATTCTTTTTTTTTTTTTTTTTGTCTCGGTTGTCCACGACATACATGGAGAGATAGTGGCGTGGTCTCTGGTGATAAAGTCGAAACCAAGGTTATTTCAGCGAAAACGATTTTTAGCCTCTAGCCATTTTTAGCGCCACTCGCCATCCGCGGAAAGTAATTTGCCCCCAATGTTATGGGGTATAGGCACATAACGGTTACAATTACTAACCTCTCGCTATCACAGTTTTCACTCACCCAGGAACACATAGTTTGGACCTGTGGCTAAAGGTACGACCCCGACCTCTTAGCCACGTGACTAGGGTTAGTGACGAGAATGCCCCCCACCCCCACCCTCTCTCTCCCTCTGAGGTTGCCTATGGTGAACTCAGCTGCTTAATCAGTTTTATAGTTAACGCTTAAAACGTTAGCGTGGCCACCTTCTACTGTCACACATTCACCCCCCCCCCCCCCCGCCTGCTCCCCCCCCCCCCGTCTCTACCCTCACCTCCTCCCCCCCCCGCCTCCTCCACCCCCCCCCCCCCCGCCTCCTCCACCCCCCCCCTCCCCGTAACTACGTAAGGTGGTCTCACAACTTTCACTCCCCTTTCACATCACAGACAGTCAGAAAGGCACGCATGCAAAACGTCATTCACTCCCTTTCCTACACACAGGTAAATAGCGGTTCCTTTTTGACCTTTATACACAAATAGAATCAGACAACTAAACACTCACTCAATCAATACACTGAATTCACACGCAGTTACTAAAGACTTAATTACTTAGCTACTTTGACAAATGACTAACACAGAAGTCTCAAGTTAACAAAAGTACCCCAGTTACCCTTCAAACATGTGCTTAAATAAGAAATATACTACAGCGCGGACATAACCATCCACAAAGACACCATGTGAAACATAGGTATGTGTCCACTTACTGGCGCCGTTCCGGGAGGGGAGGGGTGGGGGTGCTAATTATCCAGTAATAGACTGCTACTGCAAATCAAGTCTTCATACCTAGTGACGGCAGAAATTGGTCGTGTTGTTACTTACCTGATCGAGGTAAAACCGTTGAGAGAGGGAGAGAGAGAGAGAGAGTTGGGGTGTTTGGGAGTTTAGCGTCCTTTTCCACCAGTTTGATATCAAAGACAGGGCAACGAGAAAAAGGCCAGCAGAAATATTTGGCCCAAGCCGGGATTCGAACTCACAACCCGAGCATTGAGAGTCCAACGCTATACTATTCTGCTATTCCAGCTCCCAGAGAGAGAGAGAGAGAGTATCCATTTCTGAGTTTAATTTCATCTAAATCAACAATGCGTTGCTGTGTGCCATTTTTCCGTTCCAGTTGTGGCAACCCCCCGCATTTTACATCTAGACATCTTGTGTGCTCTTCAGACATGCCCACGATTTACAAATGAAATTTGCGCTTTATGCATGACTGCGTTTTACATGTACAATTTGTGCTTATGGTATGACTGCATTTTACATGTACAATTTGTGCTCATCATATGACTGCATTTTACATGTACAATTTGTGCTCATCGTATGCCCGCATCTTACATGTACAATTTGTGCTCATCAAATGCCCGCATCTTACATGTACAATTTGAGCTTATCTTTTAAATTGTAATGTACCTCACTGTATGGATGTTTCTGCTTTTTTATGCCAACAGACATTTCACGTATACTCCACACGGTCTAGATACAAATGTTTTGAAACATAAAATTCACAAACAAAGAAGTTATGCAATCTAGCCCGCATCTTACATGTACAATTTGTGCAGTATGTAAAACTGTACTGTACACAAATTGTGTGTGTTTTACATCATTTAAGCCCCCCAAAACGTGTCACTGATATCCTAAACATTTTATTAAGTATAGTCTTGAAACAAGAAAGTTACAAACAAACGAGTTATACAAGTAGACCGCATCTTACTGGTACAATTTGTGCTCAGGCTGCAGAAAAATGGCCGCGTTTTACATGTTGAGTGCGAATGTGTGTGTGTGTGTGTGTGTGTGCAATGTTTAATCACTGTAGTTTCGATAGAAGATGTCAATGTAAGATAAATTATCGAGTATTTATTTTTATGTCATACATGTCATTTTGTTGGTACCTTCAGCGGATAAAACTTATAACGAGTATTTCATTTTGAGACTGTGACGTATACACATATCATGATGTATATATTCGGACAGTGTAGCATTTTGTTCTTACATTAAAACAGAACTCTTTGTGTCCATTGTACAATTTCACGTTGTACTTTTCACTCGGAGCGTCCTGTACACAAGTTATTGTAAGTTTGCAAATACACTTTTTTCATCCAGACGCGTGTGTGTGTGTGTGTGTGTGTGTGTGTGTGTGTGTGTGTGTGTGTGTGTGTGACAAATAAAGATGAAGATAAGACTATCATTGCATGAAACATAACGAAGACAACTGAAATGATAAGAGCCGTCACAAAGTGTTGACATGTTCTGTCGTCCATTGTTAACCACATCATCGCTTGACCTACCCACTGAGGGGATGGGGGCGTGTTTGGATTTAACGTCCTTTTTCCGCCAATTACGAGTGATATCAAAGACAGGACAACGAAGTAAATGCCAGCATGATTAATAATATGTCTCCCAGCCGGGACTGGAACTCAAGACCCGAGCATTCACGGTCCAATACTCTACCAACTGGATACCTCGGCTCCCCTAAGGCTGATGGCGGGTGGGGTGGGGGTGGGGGTGGGGGTGGGGGTGGGGGGGGGGGGTACATGTGTGGGTGTGTGTGTGTGTGTGTGTGTGTGTGTGTGTGTCTGTCTGTCTGTCTGTGTGTCTGTCTGTCTGTGTCTGTGTGTGTGTGCGTGTGTGTAAGGGAAAACGGGCGGGGGGGGGGGGGGGGGGCAGGGCGTACAAAACAAAACAGAAGGTTAAAAGCAGATTGAAAAGTCAGTTAGATGTTTACTAAAGTGTTGCGGCCATCCAAGTTTTACAACAGACCATGGTGTATTGCATCCAGAACTCTACTTTCCACCCGCACATTACATTTCCGGCGTACATATGAACTCACCAGCGGAACTTTCACAGCAAAACACGGTCTTCGGTGAAACCTGCTCTACACATAATCAATTCTATAGTCACAGTGAAACCCCGGTCTAGTAATCGTCAGTTCTATAATCTCAGTGAAACCCGGTGTAACAGGCCGGAGCATACCCCTGGCTACTTTATACCCTCGGGTATAAAGTAGCCTAGGCCGGATTCACCCCCCTCCTGCCCGGAATATACCCACCTGTGAACAGAGTTCACTAAAGTGTTTGTACACGGCCGGCCAAACTTTCTTGCATATGACATTTACATCTATACCAAGGTGGGCACCAATATGCGTTGGATGCGATATCCCACAACGTTTTCACTAAAGGAGACAAGCGAAGTTTGCTTCTACATTGAAAACAAAAGCGACCACTTCAGTGTGGTTTTGAGCGTTTGACAGTCAAGTACTGTTATCATCACACCAAGAGAAACCCTGGCTGTTGTTAATTTGGGCCTTGTTCTATTTTAAAGTGCATTTAATATGTGACTCTGAGGAAAATCCACTTGGCTCTTTGCTCTTTTCAAAATGAAGCGGTTTGATTTGTCTTGTCCTTTGTGAGATACAAGAATTGCAAGTTTACAGAATTTCCCTGCAGAGCGGGCACATTAAGACACTCTCTCTCTCTCTCTCTCTCTCTCTCTCTCTCTCTCTCTCTCTCTCTCTCTCTGGGTGCATCAGGACAATTACAACAGATTTAAGAAAATAAAGTAACAGGAAGGAAACAAGAAAACTCTAGCGGAACCGCTCACGTGTGCCACACGCCGTCATTGAACATCGAGTGGCAAAACGCGTGCAACATTCAAAGACGTTTCTCTTTCTGTCTCTGGTCATCCGTTGTAGGGGGGTTACAGTGGGCATGAGAGGGTTAGGCCAGAGTACACCCCGGGGTATAGTCTGGGCTAGGCCAGTTTATACTGGTGGATAGTCTGGGCTAGGCCAGTTTCTATGGGGGTATAGTCTGGGCTAGGCCAGTTTATACGGGGGTATACTCCAGGCGGGGTATAATCTGGACTGCTACACCGGTCTAGTAATCTTCATTTCTATTGTCACAGTGAAACCTGGTCTACTACTCTCCATTTCTATAATCACAGTGAAACCTGATCTAATAATCTTTATTTCTATGGTCACAGTGAAACCCGGTCTACTAATCTTCATTTCTATGGTCACAGTGAAACCCGGTCTACTAATCTTCATTTCTATAGTCACAGTGAAACCCGGTCTACTAATCTTCATTTCTATAGTCACAGTGAAACCTGGTCTAATAATCTTCATTTCTATAGTCACAGTGAAACCCAGTCTACTAATCTTCATTTCTATAGTCACAGTGAAACCCGGTCTACTAATCTTCATGTCTATAGTCACAGTGAAAGCTGGTCTACTTATTTTCCTTTCTATGGACACAATGATCTAGTGATCGTCTGTTCTATAGTCTCAATGAAACCCGGTCTACTAATCTTCATTTCTATAGTCACAGTGAAACCCGGTCTACTTATCTTCATTTCTATAGTCACAGTGAAACCCGGTCTACTTATCTTCATATCTATAGTCACAGTGAAACCCGGTCTACTTATCTTCATTCCTATAGTCACAGTGAAACCTGGTCTACTTATCTTCATTCCTATAGTCACAGTGAAACCTGGTCTGCTTATCTTCATTTCTATAGTCACAGTGAAACCTGGTCTACTTATCTTCATTCCTATAGTCACAATGAAACCTGGTCTACTTATCTTCATTTCTATGGTCACAGTGAAGCCTGGTCTACTTATTTTCCATTGTATAGTCACAATGATCTAGTCTAGTGATCGTCTGTTCTATAGTCACAGTGAAACCTGGTCACCTACTCTTCATTTCTATAGTCACGTTTTTACAACAGATGAAGAATGTGCACAAATAGTATGCACGTTTGAACAACACGAATTTAGGTGAAAATAATCAATATGTGTTTTTCTGGATGTTTGTGTTTACCTCCTGACAACCACGTGCGGGAGGGTTCGTCAGGTCATGTCTGCGCGTGCGCACAATCGACAGGCCTCGTGCCGTCTATTGTTCTGCTTCCGGCGACAGTGGCATTGCGACATTGATCAGCAGAAGGGAGTGTATTTCCGTTTTGCGACATCACACGCAACAGCATCCGCTTTCTGGCAGTCTGAATGGGAAACTTTCGTTTTTCCCTTGGGGTTGTTTTTGCAGTGTCGCTGAAGATGAAAAAGGTGTGTGTGTGTGTGTGTGTGTGTGTGTGTGTGTGTGTGTGTGTGTGTGTGTGTGTGTGTGTGAGAGAGAGAGAGAGAGAGAGAGACAGACAGACAGACAGACAGATAGACAGACAGAAAAACAGAGAGAGAGAGAGAGAGAGAGACACACACACACACACACACACACACACACACACACACACACACACACACACACACACACAAAGAGAGACAGTGACAGAAAGAGAGGCAGGCAGACAGACAGTGGTAGATACAATTTTAGAAACAGAGACACAGACACTGAGCCAGTTACAAAAGAGAGGCAGTCAAACAGAGACAGACAGACAGTGACACAGAGGCATTGATAGACACAAACAACAGACAAATATTTCTCATAATTATCCCCCTACCTGACCATTTCACCGATCTTTAGTCATGTCACCGCCAATATCACGTGACCGTTTACAATTATTTATCCCTGAAACATGGCTGACCGCTGACTTAGGCTCCTTGAACTGCATGGTTATCGCATCATCGACTTTGCCGCTTCAATGATGTTGTTCTGAAACCGTGCGCTCAATCAATGCTTGCTTTCCGGTTCGCTGCCCACAATTCGTCAAGCGTGACTAACAAGTACTTCAACCATCTCTGAGTCACTAACGATCGCCTCTTGCAGCCAGGTGACTAAACACAGGTGAGTCCAGATAACCGATGATGTACAGAACTACGGGGGGTAAGTATGTGACCAGTACGAGTGCCGACGTAAGGGCTCCGCATGATTTTCGAGAGATATGACCTGACCGAAATAATTCAAAAGGCGACTTCACGGAAGGGTAAACAAAACTGAAGCGGTCAAACAAAGTGCTGCCTTCGCCACA
>JACVVK020000394.1:520000-522500 GCA_018292915.2 Batillaria attramentaria | reverse complement strand
CTGTGTGTGTGTGTTGGGGAAGGGGGGGGGGGGGTAGATTGCTGTGCAACGCTGCAGAGAAACACAGACACAGACGGAGAAAGAGCGAGGGTAAGTGTGTGGGTGTTTGAGGGTTTAACGTCCTTTTCTATCACATATAAGTCATATCATAGACGAGCCAACGCGAGTAAAGGCCAGTACAAATATTTGGCCCGGGCCGACCGGGAATCGAACTCACGACCAGAGCATTAAAGGTCTACCGCTCGACTGTCCCGGCTCCCCGAGAAAGAAATCAAGATGACGACGACGACGAAGACGACGACGAAGACGAAGATGACGACGACGATGATGATGATGATGGCTGGTGCTTTTGTAAGGCGTTCTCGAAATGTCCATGACGTAAACACTGTGCCTTTCGGATTTTGGAAGGAAGAAATTAATCAAAATACATTTTAAAAAAAAAAAACACGTAAAATGCGTTAATTGAAAACCCTTATAAATGAATGGGAATCGCGCGCGCGCGCACACACACACTCTCTCTCTCTCTCTCTCTCTCTCTCTCTCTGGGGAGCCGGGGTGGCCGAACGGTAGAGCGTTGGACTTCTAATGCTCGGGTCGTGAGTACGTATCCCGGCTGGGGCCAAATAATTATTTGAACTGGCTTTTTCATCGCATCGTTGCCTCGTCTTTGATATCACCCGTATCTGGTGGAAAAGAACGTTAAACCCCCAAACACCTCTCTCTCTCTCTCTCTCTCTCTCACACACACACACACACACACACACACACACACACACACACACTTCGAACACTTCACACACACACAAACACACACACACACACACACACACACACACACACACACACACACACACACACACACACACACACACACACACACACACACACACACACCGCAAACAGTGGCTGTGTGGTCTGGAATGAAACGCGCCTACAATAGCGCGCGCGGTCTGGCATCAAGGTGTGCCGGCCTGTGGGCGCGCTTGGCTGCCCATACCTGTCATTTGCACGGCCGGTGCCAGTCGATTCTGAGCAGTCAGTCTGCGCCGGGCAGAGCTGTCACTGTATCGGCTTGTCTGTTGGAATATTGGCCACGGGACCCGGCCAACGGGTGACCGATGTGAACGTATCTTTAGCCATGTGAGTCACAGAGTAGGAGAAGATGGGGAAAAAACCATGGGGTGACCAGTGTGAACATGACATAACCATGTGAGGAAGTGAGAGACTGAGAAGAAGAAACATCGTGTAGCCAGTGTGAACGGAACACAGCCATGTGAGTGAGTCAGTGTGAAAGAAACATCGAGTGACCAGAGTGACGAGAACATGGCATTGACGTCAGGGCTAGCAATGTGGTCTTTGAAAACGAACAGCAGACGTCATGTGACAGATATCGAAGGTCTACGATATCATCCTTTTGTGGTGGGAAAAGCCATTAAACTTGCCAAGCAATCAACCAACCAACCAACTAGCCAACCAACCAACCTAGGGCAATGTTACACGTTTCGTCTGGCGCTTTCTTGGTATTCTATGGTGTGAACACACTGCACGGAGGTATTACCATCATCCATACGAATGGATCTGCGCCGGAATACAGCGCCCGTGCGCAAGTCAATAGTGTTTTGTATTGAGCTACTGCGCGGGGTGGGTGGTGGACAGTCCCGCGCTTTTCCTATGGGGAACGTTTTGTTTGACCTCCAGCTGTCCGCCGGGTATCCGTGGTATCTGTTGTCCGGACCAGCTCGTGCACCACGTAATACGCAAAATGAGAGAGCTCTATAGAACCTTCGGTGAGAGTAAAAACAATTGTGCAGACTCATAACGTCGCCGGTTTCCATTGGTTTTATAAATTTTGCCTTTTGGAATATGTTGTCCATCGCCGTCAACTTTATTCGTGGCCGACCTGTCTGTATGGATTGAATAATGTTCAGCTGGACTGTAGTGGACTATATCACGTCTTGTTCGCCAGCATACCCAGCAGCAGAAGCAGCAGTAGACATTAGATGCAAAACCAGGGCTAGCACTCTCGTTCAAATGGAACGCCTTTACCGCAGTGAATTTTAGGTCTACAGAAAACTGGAATTTAACTTTTGTCCGGTCATGGCCAAAGCGAGCGGTTGCGAAATTCCGTTGAATCTGAACGACCTTCCACGGGATCTTGCCCACAGGCTCACGGAGTATGTCAAGGCCGTTCTCGAGGAAGGAGCCAGGATCAAAGAGAACAAGAGAGGGAACAGCCTCCCTGGCGGAGTATTCGGTGACGAGGTTTCCTTGAAACGTTCTGATCAGGATGATAGCCGAGAGTGTTCGCGTTTGACGTGTGGTGAACAGGTAAACTGCCGAACAGAACAGCACGGCTTTCTGATTGGTTCAGAGACTGGTTGTAACGAGCTCAACTCCAATCCATCCCTGTCAAATGCGAGAGGTAGTCTTTTCTACACATTATGCGACCACCAGATGAACTCTCGCGAAAGAACGCATGTCCAGGCATGGGAAGAAAACT
>JACVVK020000394.1:500000-515000 GCA_018292915.2 Batillaria attramentaria | reverse complement strand
CTACACTGCGGGGAAGAAAAACTATTGCAGTATGCGCGTGATTCACGTAAGCGTGCGCGTTGGGTTCATTTCGCGGCGCTATGAGCCAAGCAGTAACGTACTTACTTACTTACTTAGGCCCTTGGCTCCACGTGGAGCATAGGCCATCGACAACCCTTCGCCATCGCACTCTGTTCTGGGCTAGTCTTGCCACTCCAGTCCAGTTGGTCCCCTGCTTACATAGCTCTGCCTCAGTGTCCCGCCTCCAGCTGTTGCGAGGCCGGCCTCTCTTCCTTTTCCCCTGCGGGTTCCATGTCAGGGCTTGGCGTGTGGTGCTGGATGCTGGCTTCCTGAGGGTGTGTCCAATCCAGCCCCACTTCCTCCGCAGGATCTGCTTGGCCACTGGTTCCTGCCCAGCTCGCTCCCACAGCTCTTCATTCCGGATCTTCTCTGGCCATCGGATGTTGAAGATGCGCCTCAGACAGGTGTTGAGAAATGTCTGGATCTTCTGCTGCATCGTCTTTGTTGTCCTCCATGTTTCGCATCCATAGAGCAGAACTGACTTCACGTTGGAGTTGAAGATGCGAAGTTTGGTTCTTATGCTGACAACTTTGGATGCCCAGACGTTCTTCAGCATGACCATTGTTGCCCTTGCCTTGCCGATTCTGGCTGTGGCGTCTCGGTCTGTGCCTCCCTGTCCATCAACCACACTCCCCAGGTAGACAAAAGACTCCACCTCCCTGATGGGCTCTCCACCGACTGTGACTGGTGTGTTGGCAGTGGTGTTGATCTTCATCAGCTCGGTTTTCTTCCTGTTGATCTTGAGCCCTGTTCCGGCTGATGTGGCTTCCAGGCACGTAGTCTTGTCCTGCATCTGGCTGTGGCTGTGAGACAGGAGCGCCAGGTCGTCCGCGAAGTCAAGGTCATCCAGATGCGTCCAGAGTGTCCACTGTATCCCGTTTTTCCTGCCTGCTGTAGTGGTCTTCATGACCAGGAGGAAGAGAAACGGGGACAACAGGCATCCCTGGCGGACTCCGGTCTTCACCTCGAAGCTTTCTGACAACTGGCCGGCATGGGCAATCCTGCAGCTCATGTCTTGGTAGGTGCACTGGATCAGGGAGATGATCTTCCCGGGAACTCCATAGTGCCTTAGCAGCTTCCACAGCGCCTCTCTGTCTACACTGTCGAAGGCCTTCTCATAGTCTATGAAGTTGATGTAGAGGGGGGAGTTCCACTCCAGTGACTGCTCCACAATGATGCGTAGGCTGGCAATCTGGTCAGCGCAGGACCTGTTCCTGCGAAAGCCTGCCTGCTGGTCTCGGAGCAATTGGGTCGACTGCCTCTCTCATCCTCTCCAGTAGAATTCTGTTGAGAACCTTGCCTGGCACTGACAGGAGCATGATCCCTCGGTAGTTGCTGCAGTCCCTGAGGTCCCCTTTCTTTGGCAGCTTGATGACGATCCCTTCTTTCCACTGGGCTGGCACCTCTTCCTTCTCCCAGATCTTGCTGAACAGGCTGTGCAGCATGTTGACGGCTGTCTCTGTGTCTGCTTTAATGGCTTCTGCTGGTATCTCGTCCGGCCCTGCAGCTTTCCCATTTCTCAGTGTCATGATGGCTTTCCTGATCTCCGCCTTAGAGGGCTTGTCGCAGTTGATGGGTAGTTCTGTCTCAGCTGGTGGGATGTCTGGTGGTGTTTCAGGGATGGGGCGATTTAACAGCTCCCTGAAGTGTTCTGCCCATCGCTTCAGCTGTTCCTCAGTTGTTGTCAGTGGGTGCCCGTTCTTGTCCTTCACTGGTTTGTCTGTCTGCTGAAATTTGCCCGCGAGCTTCTTGGTCACCTGGTACAGGTCTTTTAGATTCCCTTGTCGGGCTGCTTCCTCTGCTTGACTGGCCAGGTTGTCGATGTAGTCCCTCTTGTCCTTCCTGGTGCTCCTCTTCACTTCTCTGTCAGCTGCTGTGTATTCCTCTTGTGCCTTTGCCTTAGCTCTTCTTGTTCGGCTCGTGTTCAGTGCAGTTTTCTTCTCTTTCCTAACTTCCAGCTTCTGGATGGTATCAGCAGAGATCCATTCCTTATGTTGGGTCTTTCTCTTGCCAAGGACCTCTTCGCATGTGTCGTGCCAGAGTTTCTTGCTGTGTTCCCACTGTGTCTCGATGTCCATTTCACTGTCTTCTATCAGGTCTTGCAGTGGCTGGAACCTGTTGGAAAGGCTGATCCGGAATGCTGCTTGTGTCTCTGTGTTCCTGAGAAGTCCAACGTTGTACCTGGTCCGTGTGCTGTTGGCGTTGGTGTGCCTCTTAAGCCGAAGTCTCAATGTTGTTGCAAGAAGGTGGTGGTCTGATGATACATCGGCACCCCTCATCACGCGCACATCCCGCCACGATCTCCTGAACTTCCGGCTGATGCAGATGTGATCAATCTGGTTCTCCGTGACATGGTCCGGCGATCTCCATGTGGCCTTGTGGATGCGCTTGTGTGGGAAGATGCTGCCTCCTATCACTAGCTGGTTCAGGGCACAAAAGTCTGCAAAGCGCTCGCCATTTTCGTTCATCTGTCCCAGTCCGTGTGTTCCCATGGTGTCCTCATAGCCTGTGTTGTCTGATCCAATCTTGGCGTTGAAGTCTCCCATCAGTATGGTCATGTCCTTGGCTCCTCCTCTATCTATCACTGTCTGCAGTTGTTGGTAGAAGTCATCTTTTTTCTCCTCTTCCGCATCATTGGTGGGAGCGTAGCACTGGATGATGTTCAACTTGATGTCTTTTTTCTTGGTGATGAATTTGGCTGTGATGATGCGGGAGTTGACAGGTTCCCAGCCGATGAGTGCCCGCTGTGCCTCCGGTGCCAGCATCAGGGCCACGCCCTCAGTGTGGGGGGCTCCATCCTCTGTGTGTCCAGAGTACAGCAATTGCTCTCCCGATGAAAATCTCAGCTGTCCTGTCTGTAGCCACCTTGTCTCACAGTCCCAGTACTCCTATCTTGTAGTTCTTCATCTCTCTTGCTACTTGTATGGTCCTTCCTACTTCATACATTGTCCTGATGTTCCATGTGGCTACTCTCGTTGTTGTCCTGGGTGTTAGAAGGGGGGTCGGCCTTGCAGCTTCCTTTCGGCTTTCACTGCAATGCGTCATAGGTCTCCGGGATGGAGACCCTTCCTCGCCCAGGTGAATGTCTCGGTTTGTTGCTGTCGATGCTTCAGTAACTTAGTGTTTTTTTACAGGTAGGGCTGTTAACCCTACGCAAACCCGTTTAGCCTCTTGGAGAGGTGGTCCACATTCGTCTGACCTCTACCCTTCGACCTGTCCAGCTTGGGTGACCCTGCCAGGAGCATGTGCTCCTGCTGGCATAGTTCTCTGGGTCATTGAGGTACACAAGCCACTACCCCACGACAAGGGTTGGACCATGTAGGGCAAGCAGTAACGTAAGGTACCTATATTATTGGGGGGGGGGGGGGGGCTACACATGTACATTAATGCACATTTTGAAGTAGTAGTAGTTGAAGCAGTAGCACTAGTAGTAGTACTAGAAGTAGTTACCGTAGTAGTGGGCGGGTGTTGGAAGGGGGGAGGGGGGGTTACAGTACTGAGTAGTAGTAGTAGGAGACGTAGACGCAGTAGCACAAGCAGAAATAGTAGTGCATGTAGTCGTCGTCGTCGTTGTCGTAGCAGTAGTAGTAATAACAGCAGCAGCAGTAGTAGAAGTAGTAGATATAGTAGTAGTAGTAGTAGAAGTAGTAGTAGTAGTAGTAGTAGTAGTAACTGGAAACAGAACAGTAATGCTGTGCACACGTATTTCAAATCAGACAGGACATCATCATCATCATCATTATCATCATCATCATCTTTTTTTACCCGGAAAAAGGATGCTAAGACTTGTACGTGTACTCCAACCCAAGAACGGTAATCTTCAAAGGTCAGACTTATTTCAAGAGCAATTAGCCTTTCCCAGCCCCCTGTCAACTCAATTTGCGCAGCGGCGAAGAACTGACAGCGTATCTGCATGTAACATGCAAATCGGCTTATTAAGGAGCTCCGCGGCAGTTGAAATTTGACTTCCGGGCAGAAGAGTTTTCCGGTGTTGCGGAAACGGCGCGCGGTGATGTTCGGAGAGGCTGCAATTAGCGGGGCTTGCGTCACGGAACTGGACCAGTGTAATGATGGCTTTATTCAGGAAGAGGCTCTGACGTGATCGAAGCTAGTAAACGTGGATATGTGTTGGATGGTTAGTTGCTTGCTTGCTTGTTTGCTTGCTTGCTTGGCATTTAATGGCATACAGACTAAACAGGGTTATCTGGAAAGAGGAATTAATCGCATGAGGCTGTAGCAGATTTTTTTTTTTTTAATCTTTCGAGAAAAGGGTTTGTTTGTTTGTTTGTTTGTTTGTTTGTTTGTTTGTTTGTTTGTTTGTTGATGGGTATGTGTTTGGGAGTTTAACGTCCTTCTCTATCACACGTGGGTGATACCAAAGTCGGGACAACGAGAAAAAAAGGCCAGCACAAATATTTGGCCCCAGCCGGGATTCGATCTCACGACCCGAGCACTGGAAGTTCAACACTGTACCAATCGGCTGTCACGGCTCCCCGTTTGTTTGTTTGTTTGTTTGTTTGTTTGTTTGTTTGTTTACACCCAGGGCTTTTAGTATCCACAGTTTTCGTTTCCTTCATTTAGCTCAGAGTCAGTTGGTCCTATCAAGTGTGTGTGTGTGTGTGTGTGTGTGTGTGTGTGTGTGTGTGTGTGTGTGTGTGTGTGTGTGTGTGTGCGCGCGCGTGCGTGTGCTTATGCGCCCATGCATGCGTGCCGTCAAATCTGTATGATTACGATTTCTTGCAAACGTACGACCGGCCGTATCTACAGATACTATTACTAGCATCAAGCAGCAGATGTATGACTTGTCTACCTTCCCTAGGTAACTACAAATTACATTCCAATCCACCCTCATGTCTTCTCATCTCCACCCTCTCCTCCTCTACTTCCGGCGTCCCTCCCCCTCCACCCCCCCCCCCCACCCCCCTCCCTTCCCAGGTACAATCCATTCCTAATAAGCACTTGCTCTTTACCGGCCCCCGTAGTGTAGTGGTTAGCACTTCGGATCATGGACCGGGAGACCCGGGTTCGAATCCCAGCCGAGGCAAGCGGGATTTTTCCTACCTAGGTCGGCTCCTACCCAGAGCGGGTGTGCTATGGGCCCGATGGGGAGGCTGTTGCCACACAGCCGAGTTTCACCCACTTCACGGGTGCGACTTTGGGGGTGCTTCCCTTAGTATGACACGTCTTATGATGTGGATGATTACACGGCCGGCACCGCAGGTGCCGTAGTTCCCGGGCCTGGTTAATGCCGGGATATTTATGACAGGAAGCGTGGAATGCGGCCCTGTCCCGCAGTCCCAAACCACATGGACCTCCATAGCATCATCTTACTATCATCCTCATCTCCATCATCATGCATAATAAAAATTGTCCCAGCTTCCGAGTCCTCTGTGGGTTCCACCCATGACCTGGGAGGAACACCACTGGAGTTGGCAAAGAGTTGGGGCAGCAAAAAAAAAAAAAAAAAAAAAAAAAGCACTTGCTCTTTAGTGTCTCATCCTCTCTCTCTAATGCGATTAGTAAGGTTGAGTCGCTCGGGCGATTTCGCTGACTTACGGCACTTGACGGTCGCTCTTGTGGAAAGAAGTCTGGTAAAAATCAATAGCGTGGGCATTGTTCGGAAAATTGGCTGGACTGGGGTTTTTTGTGCTACGGTTCGGTAGATCGATACATTTCGTTTGTGGCCGCGCGGTGCTTGTAACGTGAGGGGAAAGTTGATACGATCATGACTGGCAGGAACCGGACGTGGTGGCGTAGTGGCAAGCACCTAGGGCTATAAGAACAAGGTTCGAATCTTAGTCGAGTTGAGCGGGATTTTCCTACCTTGTTTGGCTCCTACCCAGAGTAGTTCGGGAGTCCCGGGTTCGAATTCCAGTCGAGGCATGTGGTATATTCCTGCTTATCTCGTCACCTACGTAAAGCGGGCGTGCTATTGTCCCAGTGGGGAGGCTTGTTGCCACGCGGGAAGTGACCCTGTCCAAGTTGAACCAAAACACACGGATCGCCATAGTAACATCATCCTCGTTCTCATCGTCAGCAACAGAAAACTTGCTGTTCACCCAACTACCTCACCCTCCGTGGACTGGGAGCTTTTCCACCAAGTGTGGGCGATATCAAAGACGGGGCAACGAGAAACAGGCCCCAGCCGGGACTCGAACTCACGACCCGAGCACTGAAAGCCCTACGCTGTACCATTCGGCTATCCGGGCTTCTCCAGACAGACAGAACCAGTGACAACTGTACATGCTTCATTTGCCTGGCTCATATTTATTAGTGTATATCATCTCTACCCCAGAAACGTGACGTAATATTTAACGTAATATGTGTATACACACTTATTTCGTACCTCAGGAGCCTTCTAAATGAATAATGCCAAACTGCGCGCGCGCGCGAGAGAGAGAGAGAGAGAAGACCTCATTATTTGACGTCTGTAGTTTTCGTGAAAATCAACACCGGCAAAGTTACCTTGGAGTTGCCTTGTTATCCCATTAATACGGTTACCTCCCTTGGAAATGTCAAGAAGTACGTTTATATTTCCGTCCAGGTGATTTCCTGCGTCTGACAGGCGGTCGTCTCCCCTGGAAATTATCTCCCGTAATGGTTCACTTGTTTCGCAATTATCTCCACTTTTTTTCGTCCTTGCACTGTGTCAGTCGCCGGGACGCTAAGAGCAGGGCCCGTATGTAGAACTCGAGGTTAATTTAACCCACGGCTACGGGTCTAACCCAGACTAGAACAAAAGAAACTCCAAAACAAAATTAATTTTTAAAAAAGGAAGCGAAGAAAGAAAGACAAAAATCCTTCTATAACGGCATAGGCACCTTGCTGGAATGGACCCGCTTCCTGATCAGATTCAAAACAAAAAACAAGAGAAAATTTAATCCTAGATTAGTTCGAGGTTAGACTCTAACCCGAAGCTAAACTCCCTAACCCGGACTTTTACATGCGGGCCCACAAGAAACTAGCTTCAAAAGGGGGAGTGAGCGATGGTCTAATAGGTAGCGCGTCGGATTTAGCCGCTGCGCTCCTGAACGGCCGTCACCAATGTCATGGCGATGAAGCGTGGGTTCGAGCTCATGTCGACCTTGTGATTTGTGATACCGCTTTTTCCTGGCTGCCGGGTTGCTCATCGGGGGTTTCTCTCCGGGTTTTCCGGCTCCCCCCCCCCCCTCCAGCAAAATTGTTTTTTAAAAAAAATGGATAGGTATTGGGTGGCGCTGCACGCCGGGGGAAGCAGCCCGATTTTCCCAAAAGGGACAATAAAGTAGTAAAAAAAAAAAAAAAGTTTAGGTGAATGTGTCTTGCCACTGTCATCGTAGTGCGGATGTGCGCAAGAAAACTGTATGGAAATGGGCGTGTACGTCCTTTTCCCGCCTATGTTATTTCACAAAGGTAGCTCACCAGCTGTACCTTGACATCAGAAGGCGATCGGAAGAATGGTTGTAACGACTTATCAGGACACAAATATTCATAGACAGCAGGCCTATATAGGTGGACATATATAACCACTCTCAAAACATACACAAACATATACACGTACAACACATTCAAACAAAACCACATGAACAACAAAAGTAACCTAATAAGGATCTTATAGGAGGATTAATAATAATAATAATAATAATAATTTTTGGGAGGCTCCATCACTTATTGTCTAACCGCCAAGGTCGCCTCTTATCAATCACGTGACGGATGTTAACCACCAGCTAGCCAATCAACCAACAAACAAACAAACCAGCAAGTGAATGTGACGCAGAAACCAAGGAAACCGATCTGAATGAAATGAACGTCAGGTATCAGCTGATAAAGTCCCGTAATGACGCCATTTCTCCTCCCACCAGATGGCGCCCGATTACGAACCTTCTGCTGCCGTTACCGCGGACGCTATCGTGTCGAGTGATTTAGATCTAATCAATTTACGCTCTCACAGGCTCGTGACGTGAGGAGATTAACTTGGGACACGGGAGACAATGCAAACACATTAAGTGCTCTCCCTTCAAAGAGTAACGGTCCGATGTAGGAATGAAAACAAAGCGTAGTCCACGGGGGGGGGGGGGGGGGGGGGGGGAGCTTGACATAGTGGTTAAGGTGAACGGTCTGCGGTATCCGAGGTACCGGCTTCGAATCCCTCCGCGAGGAGGATTTTTTTTTTTTAATTCATTTTTCATTTGCCTGCAAAGGTTTGAGGGGACGAGTTCTGCAGTTTCTGTAAATTATCCTTGTCTGTGCCATTTCGTCTTCTTGTCTTGATCAACCATACGTGGTGGAAAAGGACGTTAAACCCCCAAACACCCACCTACCCACCCACCCTTCTTGTCTGATACACCTACTGTTTTCATCATGGGCTGTCTGCGGTGGTTGTCTTTATTCCTGCGAATGCTGTGTGTTTCTGTACATGTTTGAGTGATGCTGTACAGTTGTTGAACGTGTTGTTCTTGTAAGCAACCAGTAGTGTTATTACTACTGATTGTGCACCTTCTACCAGTGTGTACTTATTATTTACATATATATTTTTCTGTAAAGCACCTAGTCATCTGGGGTAAATACCTATAATTATTATCATCATCAACATCATCATCATCATCATCATCATCGTCGTCGTCGTCATCATCGTCATCGTCATTATTAGTAGTAGTAGTAGTAGTACTATCTTCATTAGTGGTGGTAGTCGTAGTATTCCTTATTATTATTTATATATATTAATTACCACCATCATCGCCATCATCACCAGTATTATTATCATTTTTGTCGTTATTAGCGTCATTAGCAGTAGTAGCAGCAGCAGTAGTAATTATTATTATTATTGTTGTTGTTGTAGTTGTTGTTGTTGTTGTTGCTATTCACTTGATCGAGTCAGCTTCTCGTGTAGAGTTTTTCTTTCATGTACACAAGCGTGTATAAACATCAAGTGCTCACGTGACAAATACCAACTCAACCACGAGGGACCGCAGAATTGAAAACAGTCGTGCATACAGCGTTTGTGTGTTTTTGTGTGAGGGTGGGTGGGAGTGAAGGGGGAGGGAGGGGGCTTCAGCCTGAATGTCCCAGTAAGGTAAAATAGACCAAGTCAAAGAGGCAGTCGGCTGCAAGTCAGTTCGGTTCAACCAGGAACATTCCCTGGCAGTCGATGCCGGCGTTACATTTGAATATCGTCCGTCATGGCGTATTGACCTGTGTGGTGTTTGTTTCGCGAACATTGATTGGCCAGGTGTTTGTTAGAGGTGCATCGATTGGCTGATGTTTGTAGAGCGAGCGGTGTAAGGCAGGCACCGCTTGGCCTTTTTGTAAGCGGGTTATCGATTGGCTGTCAAGGCACAATGGATGTTGTCATAACTCTATTGATTGGTTGGTGATGAATGAGGTGTGGGTCACGGGTTCAAGTGCAGGAGTAGTGTCGTTAACTTTCTACCGTTACACGCTCAGTATTTTGAACGTGTACTAGCGCGGGCAGAAAACAGGGCCCGTATGTAATAGTCGAGGTTAGGGCTTTTAGCCCTGGGTTAGAGTCTAACCTCGAACTAAACTAGCTCTAGGGTTAAATTTTCTGTTGTTTTTTGTTTTAAATCAAGAAGCGGGCCCATTGCTGAGGTGCCTAAGACGTTATAGGAGGATTTTTTCTTCCTTTCTTCGCTTACATTTTTATTTAATTTTGCTTTTGGGTTTCTTTCGTCCTAGTCTGGGTTAGGCCCGTAGCCGAGGGTTAAATTAACCTTGACTTTTATATACGGGCCCAGATCTCTTTCTTTAAAAAGCAGTCTGCTCGATTTATATGTTACAAAATCCATACTCTCTCATACGACACGAAGTCATCATCATCATCGTCATCATCATCATCATCAACATCATCAATTTTCATGTATCAAAACATCATGTATTCGGGACTATGTAAGCGCTTTTTAAACCCAGTTACGTGGCTTAAAGTACTGCAAACTGAACTCAAAATGCACGCTAACGTGAATCACGCGCATTCTCTCATCCACCGGACACCAGCACCAGAGAGCATGTACTACGCCACATTACAATCACGTGGCGTGAGGGGTCAGCTCATCTTGTTATGTTTTGAAATATGGCAACGCTTTTATGTTAGCGTTCTTATGGGCTGAACACATCCAAAACAGATGGGACGGAAGCCGGAGTACCCGGAGAGAACCCCGACGATCAACCTGCAAGAACAGTGCCATAGACAGTGTCATTCTCATTTCTGGATGTGAAAAGTTTGGTCACTACAAAACTAGCACACTCGTCAAACACGGTTCTCAAATAAACACTGCACATGACCCGACGGTCAGTTTGTGTCCTTACACCCATGCTTCAAACGGCCTTTGTGAATGAAGGTTTTGTACTGTGTCGTTGTTAGCTGTACAGTACGTGTCGTTGCTATATTTCTGTTGCTTTAGAAATCTGCATTGTCCTCTTGTGTCTTAGCCGCGAAATGGTCTTTGTTGCTTGCGCGGCGTTAGGCCCTAAGTGGCTAACTAACTAACTAACCTCTTACGTGTCTTGCTTTAGCTGCAGAATTTTACGTGTGTGTGTGTGTGTGTGTGTGTGTGTGTGTGTGTGTGTGTGTGTGTGTGTGTGCGCCTCGAAATGCTTACTTGGATGTCAGTTTTGTTTTTACTCCTATTGTAATGGCTCCTGGAGTGGGGGGGGGGGGGTTTAACGTCCTTTTCCACCACATAGGGTGATATCAAAGACGGGGCAACGATGAAAAAGCCAGCACAAATATTTGGCCCCAGCCGGGATCGAACTCACGACCCGAGCATTAGAAGTCCAACGCTCTACCATTGGACCACCCCGGAGATTCTGATGAGGGACAGGCGTCACATTCAAACGAATTTTAGTAGTAGTAGTAGTAGTAGTAGTAGTAGTAGTAGCAGTAGTAGTAGTAGTAGCAGTAGTATGAATCCGATTTAGGCCTACTGAGTCAGATGAATCAGGCTATCATTACTTACGCCCACAACAGTCCTATTTGCAAGGGGAAGTCGGTGGCTCAACGGTTTGATCGTTGGACTCGAGATCGAAAGGTCCCGGATTCGAATCCCGACAGGGCTAAAACTTTGAACAAGGCCTTTTTCACGTTGCCTCGCTTCCACTGACTGTGAACTGGATCTGTTTGTGTAACTTGTCCATTACAGGCAAGGGTACATTCAAATATGGTCAACCCGGCAGTCTGACTGAATTGAATAAGTGTTCACCTGGATTGTTCAGTTAGGGTAGCTATCCCCGTTCCCCCATAACCTGCCCCCTTAAGGCGCGTCTTAACTATAGCCGAAGAAGTCCTCGGCGATGACAACCGAACTTCTTCGGCTTCATTCGGCGTGGCCTCCACGTACTAACTAGGCGTCAAGCATTCGTGACATGTGACCGAAGGAAAATAGCAATGGCGCCGATTGTGAGCTTACCAGTGAAGTGCGTCTCGTAGCAACTGTAGCTGTTGAGGGAAATCAAGGGGTTACACGACAACATGGCTTTACGCACTCAAAAGGGCACTATCTGAACTAATCAATGTGACCCAACTGCACCATGAATTGCATTAAAAACCGAAATAATCATCAACGAAACCACTGAACCGACAGACAGTTACGAGCCGGTACACCGGCGTAGCAGACGGTCACCAGCACACGGCGGAAGAAAAACGTCATACCAACAACAATGTCGCGGTTTTGCATCAATTTTAGCAAACAAAATCAAAATTCTACACTACCTCAGTAATCAGAGTGACGCAAGTGAGCCATGAAAGTTATAGATGCCTGAAATATCAGCGACTAGAACGTTGACTCGGTACTCATGTGACGACGCGGCGACTGAGCCTCCACGCGAGCAGACGGCGTTAGCATGCGAAGCAAAAACGCTGTAATTACAGATATTTCGCATTCTTACTTCACCTGTAACATTGTAAGTCAAATGTACACTATCCTTACTAATCAATGTATTCCAGCAGCACCAAGAAACTTCTTCATTGCCGAAATATTAATGCTTGTAACTTTGAACCGACACCGGCCATGTGCGAGCGCGACCCTCCGCCATCTTGAAATCAGATAGCTGGCGAATCTGGACCAGCCAATCAGATAGCGTCTGGCGAAATCATTCGAGGCTGATCGCGAATCTTCGCTTAACATGTTGAGCGAAGCCCAAACAGCCCAAAATCGCTTCGCGAGGCCCCAAAATGTTTCGGGCGAAGCGTTTTTTGTTCGGTCTTCGGGGTTGATCGCTATAGTTAAGACGCGCCTTTAGGGTCGTCACCAATCACCTCGTTGTGACGTGGCACGATAAACCCCCCGCTAACCAACCAAGCCCTATTTACGTGGTCAGAATAGAAGAAAGAGAATAGAGTGTCACAAGCAAACGGCAGAAATGATGAAGTGTCTATTTCATGCCCTCAGGTACAAGTCAATTTATCGTCGAGTGGTGATGCAAATCAGCTTCGTAGCCGGGCAACGGTGCACTGAACGCAGCCCACCGTATTGATACGAGCACTGTGTGTAATCGGCGCTACTTCGCGGCACAGCTGCAGGCGTACGTTCAGTTTCAGTTACCATCGACACACAGGAACTCTCTCTCTCTCTCTCTCTCTCTCTCTCTCTCTCTCTCTCTCTCTCTTTCTCTCTCTCTCTCTCTCTCTCCTGGACTTTCTGCGCTTACCCCCGCCCCCCTTTTTTTTAGTAGGTTAGTGCTTAGTTTCATATGTTAGTGCTTAACTTAGGCTCATGTCACTAGTTGAGTGGTTTTAGTCCGAATAAGCAGCGGACACCACCGAACACAGCGTAATTCCGTGTACCCCATATGACATTTTCCTCCACATTCCAAACGCTCTCTATATATTGCATATTGTTTCAAGCTTCATCCAGAAAGTTTTTCCACAACTTTTAATCTGAAATGCCTTTGTCGTCGTCGTGTATTGCTGTTCCATTTTTCTGTATATAATATTGGTTCTTTTGCATTGTAACACCGATACATTCCGCGTGAAAGATATCTGCAAACGAAGTGCTATGCCTGTCTGCGAGTAGCCGTCCCAAACTGCGTTCTGTCCAGATTTTACAAAACGCAAGGGAGAAGAGCCTTTGTAACGATGCTCTCCCTTGAATGCCATTTTTCTCGTGTATTGTACAGGCCTGTAAAGTTTCTAAACATATCGTTTGTATTTATTTTTTCTACAATTTTTTCAATACTTTCTTAGATGGCAAGCCTTGATTAAATGTCTAAAATGCCTTTTTTGTGTGTGTAAATTTCAAATTAGTCCATAGTTATATTGATAAATGTACAATGGTACTTTCTCTACAATGTTGTCAGTACTTTTTTAGATGGTAAGTCTTGATTAAATGTCTAAAATGCCTTTTTGTGTAAATTTCAAATTAGCCGATAGTTGTATTAATTTATATATTTACAATGGTATTTTTTTAATGTGCCGTGTGTGAGTTTGTACCGACACTGTACATGTCTGCCTATCGCATCCGTCCATGGTGTAAATACGAAAAAACAAAGCAAAGCTTGTCTCCCTTTATGTAACTCTTTCTGGTTTGGAGTCTGAATATTTTCTCCGTCCTTAGCTTGTAGATCTAACTGATGGATTTTGCTGAATGTGTCTGCTGAAAGCTTGCACGTATAGCTTATCACAGGATAGATTTGACGTCACTATTTCGTCAGTTCCACTACTGCTCTCTCTCTCTCTCTCTCTCTCTCTCTCTCTCTCTCTCTATCTCTCTCTCTCTCTCTCTCTCTCTCTCTCGTAAATTTGTCCTAGCAGACAGTATATAGTGTCTACCGGTATATACATTTAGATTAATACTACCCGCTGTAATGTCTGTTTCTGTAAATATTTCTGTATGTCACTGTCCAGGTATGTAAGTGGTGTGACGTCAGATACCACGAAAAAGATGTCAGAACGATCTGTGAGCAAAAAACTTTAGCATTAGCCCCTTTAAGTTGTCTATGTCAATATCAAAACTTATAGGTAGTTGTCCAGCTTATAATTTTATGTATTCTTGAGGTTTGTGATGTTTTATCATATTGTGTGTGTGAGAGAATGCCTAATATTGAAACTCTGAACTGTTATGCACGTACGTTTTACTAATGTTGTGCACTTTTAAAAGATTCGATGTTTTTCGAGGTTTATGTTGTCGTTAGGAGAAAGGGGTATATAATTATGATATCTTTCCACGTTCAAGCATCCATCCGTATTAATGCAAATACATATAGCTAATTTTGTATTCTATAGGTGTTTGATATTTCAT
Source organism: Batillaria attramentaria (assembly GCA_018292915.2). Taxonomy (NCBI): domain Eukaryota; kingdom Metazoa; phylum Mollusca; class Gastropoda; family Batillariidae; genus Batillaria; species Batillaria attramentaria. The sequence goes on along the minus strand of JACVVK020000394.1, from coordinate 500,709 downwards.
CGTGTTGTAAGTAAAAGAATGTCTACTGTTTACATTATAAACTTCTGTGAACGTTACACGTTATACTAACTGTTGTGAACTTTAACAGGAATTTCTGTTTTTCTACGTATGTGTCGTCGTTAGGAAAACAATCATGTTAAATTTTTTATTACTGATTTTTTTTGTGTATTGTGTTGATATTTAACTTGTGATGAAAGCAAGCAGTGATACAGCAAACTCCTACTGAGCCACGTCAATACTGAGCCACAGTTGTGAAAATGCGTGGTAGCGTAATTCCTGTGGCGGAGAACTGCTCTTATTCCTCGTTGTGTGATGCAGTGTGTGTGTGTGAAAAGGTTATCTCATATCGGGATAACAATCTATATTCAATGGTTCAGTACTCATATTTCAGTGGGCATTTTTTATGAATACCTTATAACTTTTATATTGTTTGTATAACTGAGATCGTCATTGTCTGTTTTTCTTGTTGTTTTGTTGTTTGTTTGGGTTTCTTTTTACGTGGGTATGAACAAAGTAATAAATAATTTATAAATCGGAATTATTGATTTATTCGTCGTTTTTTGTGTTTAATGTTGTTGTTGTTGTTGTTGTTGTGCTTGGTTTTACCTTTGTTTTAGAGGTTCCGTCTCACAATTATCTAGTTTTTTTCGCGTGAGTGCGTGCGTGCGTGCGTACGTGTGCGTGCGTGCGTGCAGTCGGCGACTTCAAA
>JACVVK020000394.1:490000-495000 GCA_018292915.2 Batillaria attramentaria | reverse complement strand
GACGCCAGACAATACACACAGGCATGGTGAGGAAAAAAATTAATAGGACCGTGTTCTATTCACAGGCGTGGCGACGGCGTCCCCGGGGAGTGTCCACTACAAGCGGATTAAATTGGCTGGGAGTGCATTTTATCGTTGGTAGTCGTGCTGAATCGCCGCGCGTGACAGAATCGCCGCGTGTGACAGAATCGCCGCGTGTGACAGAATCGCCGTGTGTGACAGAATCGCCACGTGTGACAGAATCGCCGCAGTGTGACAGAATCGCCGCGCGTGACAGAATCGCCACGTGTGACAGAATCGCCGCATTGTGACAGAATCGCCGCAGTGTGACAGAATCGCCGCGTGTGACATAATCGCCGCGTGTGACCAAGGTTTAAGGGTTGTCTTGTAACACCAGAACGTCAGTTCAAATTTGAAATACTAACTGAAACAGATTCGCAGTTTCTCAACATCAGTGGACTGCGAGTTACTTCCATGTCCCCCCCCCCCCCCCCCCCCCCCCCCCGAAGGTTTTGACACGACTGGCATTACGGACTTATGAGATCCAAGGAAAACCTTATGTGATGAAAACCTTGGACTCGTAGTTCGTAACTCTAGTTTTGTCATCTAGCGGCCCACTACATTCTACTACTCTACAACATCGAGTGTTTTGTCGCAGAACTCAGACGCTGCAGTTACGAGAACCATGGCGACATACACCACTCTGCCAGACTTCACTTACGCTGCTGCGTTCAACGCAACAACGAATCAAAGCACGTCACGTGACTGTGTAATATTGTTAGATATCGGATTCAACCCCTTCGATAACCCCGACAACATCTTGAGTCGTCAGACGTCACGCACTGTTGACAACATCGTGCATGGTATTATTCTGCCGATTCTTTTCTTCACGAGCACGATCACCAACTCACTGAATATGCTCGTCTCATATAAACACGGTCTTAAGGAGAGAATCAACGTCTGCATTTTTGTTTTAGCTCTTTCCGACTTCATTCACATTCTCTTCGTGTTTTTACTGTTCCTCGGAGTGAACACATTTGTCACCACAACAGTGGGAAGACGCGGAATACTGTCGGATTTTTTCAGAAAATATCATCTGTTAGGTTTGTTTGGAATCCGGTGGTTCTCAGAGTTTCTCACGACCGCCATAGCGTGTGAGAGGTGCCTATGTGTGCTGAGTCCTTTGCGCTCGAAAACCGTTCTGAAAACGAAGACGCTTCTCGTTGTGATTCTGGTGGCCTGCCCCATGGTCGTTGGAGCTTACTTCGTAGTCGGTCTACGCTGGAGCCTAGAATGTCTGTCTGTGGCGGTAGTGGGTAACCAGAGCATAGCTGTCGTCCATATGAGCAAGTACTACCTCAACCACCAGGAGCTCGTGGAACTTGTGGACGGGATCATCTACGGGTTCGTCTTCCCTGTCGTCTTCATCGCCACTGTGGCAATCACCACGATCCTGACCGCTCACAAACTTTCTGCTATGGCAGCTTGGCGGAAGCGAGCCTCGACCTGGGGCTCCGCAGCCTCGATTTCCACGCGTGACGTAAACCTGACGAGGATGCTGATTGGTACTTCCGTCGTCTACATCGTCTGCGCCACCCCGTGTATCTTCAGACGATTTCTTATCTTAACCGTGCCAGACTTCAGCAACGTCGGCAGATACCGCAATGTTTACAGGGTTGTCACCATAGTGGAGATGCTCGGATCTTACGTCAACTCTTCTGTCAATTTCTTTGTCTACGTTACGCTGGGATCCAAATTCAGAGAAACTCTGAGAGGAATTCTCCGATGCTTTCCGAACTTGAAACGCAGTATGGCAGCGAGCAACGAACAAACACTCTAGAAGTGACGTTTTAAGCAACATCAACGTCTCATTTCTTGAATGGTTTCGTGGTCGTACGGAATGGCGTGTTGTTGGTTTGATTTTTTGACGAAATGTTGTTTTCATTGTTGTAACTTTTTTTTCTGCCCGCAGAACCAAAACTAAGGCCCGTATGTAAAACTCGAGGTTAATTTAACACCCGGCCACGGGCCTAACCCAGACTAGGACAAAAGAAACCCCAAAACAAAATTAAATAAAAAAAGGAAACAAAGAAAGAAAGACAAAAATCCTTCTAAAACGGCATAGGCACCTTGCTGGAATGGACTCGCATCCTGATTTAAAACAAACAAAAAACTACAGAAAATTTAACCCTAGATCTAGTTTAGTTCGAGGTTAGACTCTAACCCGGGGCTAAACTCCCTAACCCCGACTTTTACATGCGGGTCCTGTGGGTCACCGGTTAATCTCTGTTTCTAGCGAGCGTTCACTAAAAGCATCAAGTTGACTGAACGATACGGGTCTACGTGTAGCGAACTTCGTATTTCCAACTGCCGAGTAACAGAAGGTCACGTCTCCCATCCGTCTCTGTTGGACTCACCAGAGGTCGATGCGAATATAGCGGACCACGACTAAACCACCATGGCACTGCTACGGTTCTGCTTGTAGTGGATGTTTTGTTTTTTTTTTTGTTTTTTTTTACTGTTGGGGGGGAAAAACGAAAACACAGTCAGACGGCCGGCGACACGGTGTGCCATGTTTCTCAGTCGCCAGCGGCATATTATGCTGCGTATAGAGTCGCAACCGACATAGTGTGCTACGTATCCAGTCACCTGCAATAATTATAGTGTGCAAGTCATCCAGTCACCAGTAATATAGTGTGTTTTGCATCCAGTCATCAGTGATATAGTGTGTTTTGCATCCAGTCATCAGTGATATAGTGTGTTTTGCATCCAGTCATCAGTGATATAGTGTGTTTTGCATCCAGTCACCAGTAATATAGTGTGTTTTGCATCCAGTCATCAGTGATATAGTGTGTTTTGCATCCAGTCACCAGTAATATAGTGTGTTTTGCATCCAGTCATCAGTGATATAGTGTGTTTTGCATCCAGTCATCAGTGATATAGTGTGTTTTGCATCCAGTCACCAGTAATATAGTGTGTTTTGCATCCAGTCACCAGTAATATAGTGTGTTTTTCATCCAGTCACCAGTAATATAGTGTGTTTTGCATCCAGTCATCAGTGATATAGTGTGTTTTGCATCCAGTCATCAGTGATATAGTGTGTTTTGCATCCAGTCACCAGTAATATAGTGTGTTTTGCATCCAGTCACCAGTAATATAGTGTGTTTTGCATCCAGTCACCAGTAATATAGTGTGTTTTGCATCCAGTCACCAGTAATATAGTGTGTTTTGCATCCAGTCACCAGTAATATAGTGTGTTTTGCATCCAGTCACCAGTGATATAGTGTGTTTTGCATCCAGTCACCAGTGATATAGTGTGCTACGTGTCCTTCGGCATAGTATCCTACGTATCCAATCGCCAGCTACGTAGTTAGTCGCCAGCGATAAAGTATGTGACGTATTCAGTCGACAGCGATATAGTATGTGACGTATTCAGTCGACAGCGATATAATATGCTACGTATTCACTCGCAACGACGTAAGCCTGTCCTTAACTGGGCACAGCGCGCGAAACACACAGGTGCACATCACAGTCGTTGCGCTCGGCGTGTCTCTTAACTACAAAACTGAACACAGCAGTGCCCGGTAACAAACCGATTGAAGATGCACTGTCCGAGACCGCCATGCACGGTTTGCACGCCGAGTGACGTAGTACAGCCAATCAGAATCTGTTGTGGAATCCGCAGTCACCGTTGTGGCTACTTGAAATCCAGGAAACCCCCAAAATCACAACTGTGTCACAACTGTGGACAGCACTGTGGCGCTCCGCAGTGCCCAGTTCAGAGCCGGCTTTACGGGTAGTCACGTACCAAAGACACAGCATGCTACGAACCACATCCGTCCCCAGTGATACAGCATGCTTCGAGCCCTGTCGCCAGCGACATAGTATGCTACATATTCCCTGTCGCTAACGATAGGTGTGTTACATATCTTGTCGCCAGTTCTGAGTGCACCGTTCGTTACTTGGCGACGCATCAGCTGGCGACATCGTCATGACTCACGGGTGATAGGCGTCCAAAGCGAAAAAGACTGGGACATCTGGAAAGTTTCCGTTGTCCTTCAGCTCTTTTCGGGTCAATTTATTGTGCTGACTCGAACTACGCGAGCTGGTACCGCTTGAAATAACATTTGCGATGACGCTAAGTAATAATACACAGGTTGTGTGTGTGTGTGTGTGTGTGTGTGTGTGTGTGTGTGTGTGTGTGTGTGTGTGTGTGTGTGTGCTTTTTTTTTAAACGTACATGCAGTTAAGCTTTTCTGTCGCCCTTGTTCTAGTTGTTGTTGTTGTTGTTGTTGTTCAGTCTCCTCACATGCACTGAAAAATAAATTCGCTGAAAAACGGTTTTTGACGGGATTAAGTTCCCTTTGAAGAAACACGTAGGTTCACGTAGAGCCACGTAGGTTCAAAGCGCGGATCCATTCAAACATGTGATATCAGCTGTTAACACCTGGACCGTTTGAACCCTTCAGCCAATCAGCGAACAGAAAAAGGTTTCACCTCTGAACAATAAGTTGATATAGCGCCTCGCTTCCTGACTGAAGAGGATTAAACCGGACGGCAGGTCGTGTGTGAAACTAGATTTTCGTTTTATTCGTACACATCACTAAGGTGGGTGGGCTTGGGGAGTGGGGGGGGGGGGGGACTGGGGTTGAATATGGCTGGTGGGTGTGGTCAGGGTCGGAGGAAAGGGGGGGGGGTCTCATCGAGAGCTCCAGTCTCTTTATATCAGTTATTGTAAAGACGTCAAGGCCAAGTCAGGATCGTCAGGATTTCGTCAGGATTTCACTTTACAGGTGAGCTCTTAGCCAATCCGCTATATATATATATATATATATATACACATATATATATATATGCAATACTTTTTCTTGTTGGTGGTGGTGGTGGTGGTGGTGGTGGTGGTGGTGGTGGTAAAGTAAGCAAAGAAACAGTCAGTCACTCAACCATTTAGTTCATTCATCATCCCTTGCTAACTCACTCACTCATGCACTTACTCACTT
>JACVVK020000394.1:457500-482500 GCA_018292915.2 Batillaria attramentaria | reverse complement strand
AGTTATCTAGGGCCTAACTCCGCGCAACAGGTACTACTCCTTAGTAAGTTATCTAGGGCTTAACGCCGCGCAACAGGTACTACTCGTGAGTTAGTTATCTAGGGCTTAACGCCGCGCAACAGGTACTACTCGTGAGTTAGTTATCTAGGGCTTAACGCCGCGCAACAGGTACTACTCGTTAGTTAGTTAGTTAGTTATCGAGGGCTTAACGCCGCGCAACAGGTACTACTCGTGAGTTAGTTATCTAGGGCTTAACGCCGCGCAACAGGTATTACTCCTTAGTTAGTTATCTAGGGCTTAACGCCGCGCAACAGGTACTACTCGTGAGTTAGTTATCTAGGGTATAACGACGCACAACAGGTACTATTCGTTAGTTAGTTAGTTAGTTAGTTAGTTAGTTAGTTAGTTAGTTAGTTAGTTAGTTAGGCTTAACGCCGTGCAACAGGTACTACTCGTTAGTTAGTTAGTTAGTTATCGAGGGCTTAACGCCGCGCAACAGGTACTACTCGTTAGTTAGTTATCCAGGGCTTAACGCCGCGCAACAGGTACTACTCGTTAGTTAGTTATCGAGGGCTTAACGCCGCGCAACAGGTACTACTCGTTAGTTAGTTAGTTATCCAGGGCTTAACGCCGCGCAACAGGTACTACTCGTTAGTTAGTTATCCAGGGCTTAACGCCGCGCAACAGGTACTACTTGTTAGTTAGTTAGTTATCCAGGGCTTAACGCCGCGCAACAGGTACTACTCGTTAGTTAGTTATCCAGGGCTTAACGCCGCGCAACAGGTACTACTCAGTCGGGTTGTCCCCAGAGGTAGTGTCCACGCGTGGTGCTGTGAAAAGGACAACTAGTAAACGCAGCCCTGCAATACTCGTATGATCTTAAAGGTCTGCAATCAATCTCAGCAAAAAGCCGCAAACACGACTCCTTCGACTGTGCATAATCCAGGCAACTCTGTCACAGTTGCAGTCAACACACACACACACACACACACACACACACACACACACACACACACACACACACGCACCACCCCACCCCCACCCCCACCCTTCTTCACCCCGGCCGTATGGCTCACCCGACTTAGCGGGCCCCCCTTCCTCTCAGCATCTTCCTATGCGCCTGCAGTGGATGTTGAGTGCTGCACGATCTTTCTCGCTCAGTGTCAAAACGCATACTGAGCTGTGAAATCAGGCTGCCCTTGGCTTTTATTGGGGTTTCAGGGACGCTGAAAACTCTGCAACTGTGACAGAGTTGACTGCGCTTGGGGAAAAAAAAAAAAAAACAACCACGAACCACTTTTTCTTTTTCGCGTGGAGGGGGATGTAGGTGGTTGGTAGATAATAAACGGTTTCTTTGTAACCAGCGTTTATGCGCAAACCCAGTTCAGTCTTTCAAGTGCTTCCGAGTGTCCCATGTTCTCACAAAGAAAGGACTACTCCTCCCTTCCACAGGGGAGACAAACCACGCCTTCGGGGCAGCTGGGGATCTGTACGCACCGACACGTCACGTGAAATCGCTTCCAAACTCCGTGTTTTTTGATGACGACGAGCTGACACAGGAGAGGGTGATTTTGCCCTATGGGTATAACAGAACTATCCGTGCCCGCATGTCACAGCCGCTGGAGGTGTCCAAGATTGTCGTCGACATCGAGCTTCGACCAGGTACGGAAGTATCTGTGTCAATATTCGGCTCAAACCGAGCAGGTTCTTGTGGTCAATGTGCAGCTAAAACTCCTTGAAAGTCTCAGTTTGTTTTGTCTTGCATACAGCTCGCATGGAAAACTTTCGTCGAATACTCTTCATCCGTGCCTCAGAATCAGTCACGTGGGTACACAGTATGGTACCCATTTTGGTGACTCAAGATGACGTACATGTTCTAGAATTTCGATGTTAGACGATGTCATTTGGTTGAGGGCTTAGGATCAGCTAGACGACGCTGATTGGTGGTTGTTCTTAAAGACTCTGTCCATTGAACTGTTGTAAAGGATTTGGCAGCGTAGACCAAAGAAAATCATATTTCTCCGATAGTTGTGTAAAGGCCGATAATTTGTGTTTTTCTGTGTTTTTGCTTGTCTGCCCTTTCCCCTAGACTATCAGCTTCCAGATACAACACCGTTGCCCGTCTACATCGAGGCGTCTGTTCTGACAAGTGCCGATAACTCCACCAGTCACCGCTGCGGGAACCACGTGACCGACAGCACTGGAATCCTGGTCATCGAGTGCCCGTACATGCCCGTCGGGCAAGCTGTTGACGTCACCGTGAGGCGAGATTTCGACGTGGATGGACAGATTCTGTTCAATGAAATTAAGGTTTTCGGCAGACCCTTTGACACTCGTATGTATTCTGTGTGTTTTTTTTTTGGTTTTTTTTTTTTTTTTTGGGGGGGGGGGGGGGGGGGGGGGGAGGAGGGGGGTGGTGGTGGTGGTGGTTTGTTTTTTGGTTGTTGGTTTTTTGGTTTGTTTGTTTGTTTTTTCGGGGGGGGGGGGGGGGGGGCTTTTTGTTGTTGCTGCTGGTAGTGGTGGGGTGGGGATAATGGTGGTGGGTTTATGTTTAATTGGTGCTTTTGGTTTTTGTTTTCGGTGTTTGTTTGTTTGGTTTGTTTTGTTTTGTTTGTTTGTTTGTTTGTTTGTTTGTTTTGTTAATTTTGAATGGGGGTTTCGGGATTATTTTTTGGTTGTTGTTGTTGATGTTTGTTGTTGTTGGAGTTTTTTTGGCTGTTTTATTAACTGTTTATGTGTTTTGCTTCTTTTTTTTTTTTTAGTTGGTTTTTTTTTTTTTTTTTTTGGGGGGGGGGGGGGGTTGTTGGTTTTTGGTTTGGTTTGGTTTCTGGAAGAGTTTGGGGAGGGGGGGGGGGTGTTTGTTTTCTGGTGTCGTTTGTGTTCCGGTGTTTGATTGTTGTTATTGTTTGTTTGTTTGTCAGTTTGTTGTTTCTTTGTGTGGTGGCTTGTTTGTTTGCGTTGTTTGGGAGATGGCATATATTGTTGTTCTTGTTGTTTGTTTTTTTGCGGGGATTTTTTTTTTTTTTTTTTTACGGGTCTCTTTCGTCCGTGCTTGGATAATACTTGGCTACTACACCACACATACTTTGTCGTCAGCTCTCGAGTGTCTACAGTCTGCCAGTGGCGTAGAGTACAAAGGTCGACTGAGCGTCAGTAGAACGGGTGTCCCGTGCTTGAGGTGGGACAGTTTGAGTCACACCACCAGCGGCACGCTGTTCGCGCTCGACAACCTGACGTTTCCAGACCGGAGCATCAGCGATGCGAGTAACTTCTGTCGAAATCCAGGCGGCATCGCCAGGCGCCCGTACTGTCACAAGGCGCCGACCTGGGTGGAATTCTGCAGTCTTGAGCTATGCGGTAATCCAGTTTAGTTTAGTTTAGTTTAGTTTAGTTTAGTTTAGTTTAGGTTAGTTTAGTTTAGTTTAGTTTATTTGAGGTCAGGTCAGTTAAGGTGAGTTCAGATTACTTCGATTCCATTCAATCCGACTTTCTTTGATCAGTTTTTCGGGAGTTTGTGTAACTCGTTTGGGCGTAAGTGGCTCGGTGTGTGTGTGTGTGTGTGTGTGTGTGTGTGTGTGTGTGTGTGTGTGTGTGTGTGTGTGTGTGGAGGGGGGAGGGGAAGGGAGGTGGGGGGTGGGGGGAGTGTGTGTGTGTGTGTGGGTGTGTGTGTGTGTGTGTGGAGGGGGGAGGGGAGGGGAGGTGGGGGGGGGAGGGAGTGTGTGTGTGTGTGTGTGTGTGTGTGTGTGTGTGTGTGTGTGTGTGTGTGTGTGTGTGTGTGTGTGTGTGAGGATTGTCCGTTTCTCATATCATCTTCTTTCTAATTCTCAGACAAGTTTTGTCGTCATGGCGACGGCCAGCATTACGACGGGGAGGTAAGCGTGACAGCGAGTGGGCACGATTGTCTTTCCTGGCTGAACGAATCCATTCCCATCCATTTGCGTTTTTCAAGACGAGAGGATTTCTCACAGGAGATCATTGACACTAACTTCTGCCGCAACCCGGCCGCCTCATTTTCATCACCATGGTGTTACTATGACGACGGTCAAGGTCATGTAAAACATGGCGTGTGCGACCTGCCAACGTGTCGTGAGTAACGCTTTCTTCTTCTTTTATGTGTGTGTGTTGGGGGGGGGGGGATCTTTTTCTTCTTTTTTAATTTTTTTTTTTTTTTGGAGGGGGGGGGGTGTTTTGCATTTTGTTTGGTTGTTTTTTTGTTGTTGTTGTTGGTTTTTTTTTTGTTGCTTGTTTTGTTTGTTGTTTTGTTTTTTGTTGGTTTGTTTTTTTGTTTGTTGTTGTGTTTTGTTTTGTTTTTTTTTGTTTTTTTTGGGGGGGGTCGTTTTTTTGTTGGGTTTTGTTGTTGTTGTTGTTGTTTGGGGGGTGTTGTTTTGTTGCTGTTGTTTTTGTTTGTTTTATTTTGTTTTTTGTTGTTTTTGTTTTTTTTGGGTTTTTTGGGGTTTTTTTTTTTTTTTTTGGAGGGGTGTTGTTTTCGGGGGGGGGGGGGTTGTTTTGTTGTTGTGTTTTGTTTTTGTTGTTGTTTTTTGTTTGTTGGGGGGGGGGGGGCTGTTTGCTCTCTAGCGCAAGAGCGCAGAAATTGTTCGCCATATGGTCAGAGGCCTAACGGTACATCCAGCGTTATGCTGCGATGTTGTTGTTTTTTTACGTTTTGAATGGGATAAGAATCAGTGAGTGATGCACACTGGTTTGTAATCATTCTCGTGTTAATTTTCATGCTTAGGGGCGGGGTGCAAGTGGCAGGACGAGTTTCCCCCCCCCCCCTTCCGTGGGATCCCAATCCGATTTCAACCATCAAGGTCACTTTTCACGTGCATTTTTTTTTTTTTCGTTTGTTTTCAGCAAAATCGGTTACATATCTGCTCGAAAGAGATCTTGCCGTGGCCAGTTTGACGACTCACGAGCCGTGTTACAACGATCTGCTTCCACCTGCGTTCGCTGACTACGCCTCGACGTCAGACGAGCAGCGTGCAAAATGTGATCTGACCTCTGACCTGTGGCCAGTTTTCTACTGCTACACTGCCGGCCAGATGTTTGTGGTGACAAGTTATTGTAGTAAGACATGCTGATACCTCTCTCTCTCTCTCTCTCTCTCTCTGACTTTGAAGTTCTTACTTGTCATACAGCCAATATCATCGACACATGCCACGTATGTTTTGATTTGTTTATCATGTGTACTTTTGTCTTCGTCATTTCCTTGAGATACTTAATACTTTTGTTCGTCAGTCTTCCCCCCCCCCTTTTTTTTCCCCCTTGTTTTGATGTTGTTGTGTTTTTCCCCATAATTGTTTTTAAATACCCATTTACGTAGAATAGCAGGACAGCTTGTAAGACAGGCAGCAATGCCTAAATGCTCTATCCTGAATAAAAAACGTTTCATCATCATCATCATCATCATCATCTCTCTCTCTCTCTCTCTCTCTCTCTCTCTCTCTCTCTCTCTCTCTCTCTCTCTCTCTCTCTCTCTCTGGTGTTTCTAACAATGGACGACTCCACTCGGCAAGCCCCGCCCCTTTCCTCTGCCGTGTATTGGCAAAATACAGTACAGTAATTAATGGTCAAATGACGTCAACGGACTATTTTCTTTCCGTGTTTCAGTCATATCAAACTACTCGTGACTCCTCGCTGTTGTGATGCGTGGTGGAAAAGGACGTTAAACTCCCAAACACGTACCCCCCCCCCCTCTCCCCTCTCTCGTTGTTGTGTCTGGCGAAAAGCTTGCCAGACCATGCCATGTGCTGTGCTCATAATGCCGTGGAACGCGATTGGCTGAATTCTGGGGGCTCGGCCCTTTTGGTTGGCCGGAGTGGGGTCACAGTCGTTAATTGTCTTCCTCGGTTTCTTTCTGTTTTGTTATTGTTCTTTTGTTTTTGTTTGTTTGTTGTTGGTGGGGGTTTTTGTTGTTGTTGTTGTTGTTTGTTTGTTTGTTTGTTTGTTTGTTTTATTTGTTTGTTTTTTTTCAGACGAAACAAACGAAACCTCTTCAACAATCGACGTCGAAACAAGTTTTGTAACTCCTACAACGCTGGGTGACTTTGCCACAACTGGCTTGCCTCCCTTGGACCAGTCCAGCACAATCCGTGACCACAGTGATAGCAGTGTCCAACTTGTCAGCTCTGCCCTTCGAAGCTCAGAGGGTGAAGCGAGTAGTTTTTCGCTGTCTGAAATCACTGACGTACCCACAAGTGGAGTCGTAGCTGTGATGACGTCTCTCACAGAAATGACGTCAACGGATGACGTCAGGTCTGCAGTGGAAGCTACCCCGGTTTTTGTCACTAGTTCAGACGTGGCTTGGGACACGCAACAAAATATACAGCCAGCAATTACAACATCCAGCTCTGAAGGCTTGTATTCGTCGGAAACTGTTTCTTATTTCCCTGCTACTGTTGAAATGTCCACCACCTCAAGTCCAAATGTAGCATCTGAATCCACTGTCAAACATTCTCCTGAAGCGACCCTCGTCTCAGCTCCCCAGATAACAGATACCTCTACATCAATTCCGCAAACAACAGAAGCCGCCGCACCAATTCCACAAACAACAGAAACTGCCGCACCAATTCCGCAAGCATCAGACACCGCTGCACCAATTCCACAAACAACAGAAACCGCCGCACCAATTCCACAAACAACACAAACCGCCGCACCAATTCCACAAACAACACAAACTGCCGCACCAATTCCGCAAACATCAGACACCGCCGCACCAATTCCGAAAACGGCAGGCACTGCCGCACCAATTCCGCAAACAACAGAAACTGCCGCACCAACTCTTCAGACAACAAAAACTGCCGCACGAATTCCGCAAACGACAGAAACCGCAGCACCAGTTCCGCAAACAACAAAAACCGTCACACCAATTACGCAAACGACAGAAACCGCCGCACCAGTTCCACAAACAACAGAAACCTCCGCACCAGTTCCACAAACAACAGAAACTGCCGCACCGACATCAGAAACCTCGGCGCAAATTGCCTCGACGACCACACCAGAGGGAAGCTCCGTTGCTTTTGAGACAACCAGTGAAACAACATCCGCCGAGACAAAAACGGGCGAAATGACGTCACCGGAAACAACGACAGAAACGGCAGAGTGCGTCACGAGTACGAACAATGGCGTTGATGAAAACCCAACCACCACCACAACCAACAGCACCGCCGCGAACGAAACCACGACCACAGCTAACAGTGAAGCAACTGTTCGGCCTATCTCCACAATTTCTCCTAAAGCGACAAAAAACATCAAATGCCCATGCTCGTGCAAAGCCAAGGCCTCTCTCACCTCCAGCCAAGACCCAGCGCAACTCGAAAATTCCATCAAGCAAATGCAGAACGAGCTTCTGGTTGACAGGAGCTCCCTGTCCAAAACTATCCGGGAAAAAATCTCCATCTACGATGACACCCCATCGTCGGCGTCCCTCGGCGTGCTTGCTATCGTCTTCATGGCGGTTATGATGGTTTTCATCATCGCCAATGACGCCATACGTGTGACGCAATTTCTGATGGGTGTCATCCGTGGCCCGGGAACCAGAATCGGGAACCATGGAAAAATAGATGGGTGAGTTCTGTACAGTAAAATACGTATTATCGTCTTCACTTCGGTTATGGTGGCTTTCGTCATCGGCAATGACGCAATACTTGACGCAATATCTCATGGACGTCATCTTCTGGAAGCAACACTTGAGAATGCAATAAAAGGTTATCATTCCTGAATGTTGCGATGGCTTTCGTCATTGCCAATGACGCAATGCGTTTGACCAGTATCAGATGACGTCATTCCTGGTAATCATCACCGGAGAAATGGACGGTATGAAGTTTATGCAGTAAGACGGTGTCATTTTCAGGGCTGTTACGATGGTTTTTGTCATCGTAAATGACGCAATATCTGATGGACTTCATCCACGGGAATCACTGACTTGAAGGGTGTATAGTAAGACGGACTCATGAAGATGCTGTCTGAGTGCTGTGTGTGAAACTGTTTTTATAGACGTGAAAGATTTCAATTTCCGTTACAAGTTTGTGCTGAATGTTTTTCCACTCTAAACATAATGAGACAAGTGAGCTTTCCAGTCAGTGCTTCACCTTTTTTACTCAATTCCTACAAAGTAAGTACACACACACACACACACACACACACACACACACACACACACACACACACACACACAAATATGCATGGATTTAAATTTGTCTTAGTAGGAGTGCTGCACTTTGATTGTTAATGTTCGTGATGCTGCATTAAGAGCCGCCAAGGAACTGTTAAGCTTGACTGGTTTTCGAATACATGGCAAAAACCGAAAAAGGGAGAGTCGACTGTCCCATATGGAATTACATGTATCATGTGTGTGCAACGGTTTTTTTTTGGTTTTTTTTTTTTTTTTTTGGTTGTTGTTGTTGTTGTTGTTTTTTCACCCTTCCTTTTCCATTGGCTGAAACTTAGATTTGAGTGGGTGCGGGTGTGGGGTGGGGCTGAAAACTGCCAAATGACAGAAATTTCCCCCCAGCCTGAAATGAATATGACCATGCGTGACAGCTGACACGTTTGAGCTCAACCAGGACCCTAACGCAGTGGAATGCAGGGGTCCAGCTCTGCACAGTTGAGGTTTATCGTCCACGCCACAACGAGGTGATTGCAGACGGCCCTAGAAGGCAGGTTATGGGGGATGGGGATAGCTAGCCTAACTGTACAGTCCAGCTGAACACTTACTCAATCCAGTCAGACTGCCAGGTCGGCCACATTTTATTGACTGTAATGGACAAGTTACACAAACAGATCCAGTTCACAGTCAGTGCAACGTGAAAAAGGCCGGCCTGTACAAATTTGGCCCTGTCGGGATTCGAACCCGGGACCTTTCGATCTCGAGTCCAACGCTCAAACCGTGGAGCCACCGACTCCCCCACGAATCGAGGGGTCACGGTCCAGCTCTGCACCATTTTTAAAAGAAATTGGCGACTGTATTTGGCAATAACTTTCCATATTTTTCTTCGGTGTGCTGTTTGTGTACATGTATGCAATTTTCCTGGTTTTTTTTTTTTTTTTTTCCCCTTTCTTTCTTTTTTTAATGAAGAGCTTTTGATAATACAATGACTGTATAACACTTCGAGTGAGAGTGTTTTGTTGTTTTCTAATTATATTTTGAGTGGTTGGTGGTTTGAACAGCCGGTGATGTGGTTGGTTGGTAAACAAGTTGATAATTGTGATGGCAGCCGGCTCCCACCAAAGGGGGACAAGCCATTTTCGGAAAAAAAAATAAAAATAATAATTTAAAAAGTGCAAAGCAAAATTTATCGACTTTGAGATTTTTTTTTCCAGTTTCGGGTCTTCAAAAACTTTTGTGATTGTTTAAACGCTGAATGTAGCTGATGAACAAGTTTAAAGCGAGCATATAACACAACTTCCACATAATATGTTAATAATATTATTGGCGCGATTAACTCCCCCTTCACGCTTTACCAGCCATTTTCGCAAAATGGCCGCTTTTCAAGACAAGTTTTCAACAAACATATCTCATGGGGAGGTCGGTGGTCTGGTGGTTAAGAGACTTGTCACCAATGCGAGAGGTCATGGGTTCGAGTCCCACTCGGGGCGAAAATTTTTTTCCTTCTCGTATGTGGCACCGTTCATTCGGGCCGATCGTCGGGGGTTCTCTCCGGGTACTCCGGCTTCCTCCCCCTCTTGTTTGGACATGTTCAGCCCACATTTGAAAAATAAATGCAATTCTAAATTCCGAAACCTAAATAGCTGAGCTGACCCTTCGCACCACGTGATTGTAATGTGTCTCTATGTCCAGTGTGTGAGAGAATGCGTGTGATTCACGTGAGCGTGCGTGTTGGGTTCAGTTCGCGGCGCTTTGAGCCGATTCATGAAATTGGGTAAAGCGCCTATACAATACTCATGATTATTATTATGTCTACACCACGTTACAGAAATGATTTTTAAACCAAGAGAAAGCTTATTTTCTGCACTTTTCAGTGATGTCAATTACTCCATACGCCCTAAATCATCCTTTGTCCCCCCCCCCCCCCAATGGTGGGAGTCCATGACAACTGGTCTGTTTGCTGGCTATTGTTGTTTATTGATGTCTTGGTCCAAAATTTAACAGTTACCATAGATCGACGTCACGTGTTGCGGCTGTCGTGGCAAAAAAAGCCAAGCTCTACATGTATTTAAATTTTATATCAGTGCCCTCTTTCATACGCATTCTCAGCTAAGTGGCTTCAACACACGCAGAGAGACTTAGAGGAACAAAGAAAGAGATAGAGACAGACAGACAGACGGAGACACAGACAACTTTATTTTTCAAGGATGAGATAATAGACGCACAGGTCTCTCTTACTATCTGTCCTTGCTACACTAATACAACATACACAGAGAGAGAGAGAGAGAGACTTGGAGGAACAAAATGAGAGAGACACAGACTTGGAGGCACAAAAAGAGACAGACAGACACACACACACACACACATACACACACACACACACAAACACACACACACACACACATACACACACACACACAATTACACACTGGAACGCACACAAAGGGCGAAAGGAACATACAAATTGATTCAAATTCATTCTATTATTTACATGGGACTGACATCAGCTACATACAAGGGTACATGTACCTCCAAAATGCAAAATTTATACTAAAATACATGCAGAGTAAACAAAATACTACATACCAATATGTGGAAGCATATATCTCATTATCTGTAATTATACATACACATCTATTACTGATCTATACACACCTTACATTAGTGATATCAGCAGCATACACACAATCAGAGACATAGATAAGATCTATGTCTCTGACACAATGGATCTTGTTTCAACTTGTTCTCATAACATAAGTACACGCACTGATCAGCTATGTTCACAAAGACTAAAGATAATGCAAGAAAAATTAACTGCTATGCACATGACCGACACCTTCTGGTGAATTTACACAGCATATTGTCACAATGTATACCAGTATACTTTACGCAGGGTACGACTTCACTAAACGGGTGCCATCAACATTAACAAGAAGTTCAAGACTACTCATGGATATTGTTTGTTTTCTAAGTTTTGTTTGGTTGTTTTTGTTTATTTGTTTGTTTGTTCAGGTCGTTTTCAGACTTTATGTACATATTTTCATATACTGTACATGTGTTCGTGTGCCAGTGCAAAGTTCCCTGTGATTAAAAACTACAAGGGTCCTTGGGACCCTCTCTCCATATTTTTGAGGGTCCTTTTGTAAATTTTGAGGGTCCATGGTCTTTTGGTTTAAAATAAAAAAAAATCTGAAAGTCAAATTCTGTTTACAAAAGTATTCAAGAAAGAGAGATGTATGTGAATTGTAGCATGTCAGCCAAAGCGAATCGCCAAGGCAAGGAACCCGCACACTTACCAAATAGAGCATTATGATTGGAACAAAAGTGTCCCATAGTCCCTAATCCAATCAGATTCTATCTTATGATTGGAACAAAAGTGTCCCATAGTCCCTAATCCAAACAGATTCTATCTGTTATGCACAATGGCTCAGTGGAAATGCGATGCTGCAAGTGTCTCCTGCTACTTACAGACTGTTTTCTGTTCATCTCGTTTCCGCGCGAGTGTTAGAAAACTACTGTTTGTCACAGCGAGACGAAAAAGGTACATCCCCTGACACACTGTTCTCAAATTTGTGCGTCAATTCAAGAGTTTTGCGCATACAAATAAACACACACGCGCTTAATCGGGAACACTGCAGTGATTTTTGTCCTGTCTCTGCGCACATTACCGCACATAACTATGGAATTCATCCACGTACACATGTATGTTAGTACACACGAACATGCATGTACGCCAGATCGATCAAGCAGAGCACCAAGCATGAACCAGAAATTAATATTAAACTGTGTTTAGAATTTTTGCTCTGATTTGTGCCTGTATGCCCACACAATACAGTGTCTGGAGATAATGCCCCTTAGTATTGTAGGAACATGTATGGGAAAAATTGATGTTATATTGTATTAGCACTACCGTAATAACCTTCACTTTTCTACCATCCTTACTTTTCGACCACAACGCAAAATCTGGGAAAGTTGGGTAAAAAAAAAAAACTCCCTACCTTTCGACCAGGCACTAAAAATCTGTCCCTAAGTTTTCAGCCAGACCAGACTATGAAGCAATCTGAAGTTAATGCCAAAGTCCAGACAAACTGAAACAAATTGATCAATCAGCTTTACTGATTTGCCGGTCTGGGCTTCAATCGCTTTGTTGATACCACCACTGTGAGGCCAGAAGTACAGAGCAGTCTCCCTCTACTACATTCGTTTCTGCCATCACGATTTTTTTTTTGGAAAAAGTGGTAGAAAAGTTAAGGTCATTATGGTAATACTGAATTTTTTTTTTTTTTTCAAAATCTCTTCACGTTTGCTCGGATGACTGAGCCTGAGCCTGAGCCTCATCACAAGAATGTTTCAGCAGATGTCGTTTCAAGTGGCCAGACTGAATGAAGGAAGCATCGCACTGGTCACACGCGTAAGGTCTTTCCCCTGTGTGTATCCTCATGTGGCTTTTCAGGTTGCCGGACTGCGCGAACGACGCACCACACTCACGACACATAAAACACCGTTCACCAGTATGAGTGCGCATGTGCCTCTTCAAGTGACCTGACTGGGCGAAGGAGGCGTTGCAATGGCTGCACGCGTACGGCTTGTCCCCCGTGTGAATTCGCATGTGGTCCCTGTAGTGGACGGACTGTCCAAAGGACGCGCCGCACTCGTGACACGTGAAACACTTCTCGCCTGTGTGAACGCGCATGTGAATTTTCAAAGTGCTGGCGCGTGAAAAAGAGGAGAAACATTGCGCACAGGAGAAAGGTTTTTTGCCCGTTTCCACGGTCTGCGAGGATACTTCCCATTTATTGTCTCCAATGGGTGTCTTGGTCGTGTGGATGTGCATGTGTTCTCTCAAGCCACCAGACTGTAAAAACGATAAGCCGCACAACTGACATGTAAACTGTCTCTCAGTGGTGTGCGTCCGTGCGTGTCGCTTCAAGCAGTCGGCCTGTTTAAAAGTCGCCCCGCAGCGGTCACAAGAAAACCGTTCGTCGCTAGCGTGAATGCGCATGTGAGTTTTCCACTCAAAGAAAGAGCCGAAGGACGCGTCGCACTCTCCACAAGGATACGGCTTCTCCCCTTTGTGGCTGCGGGTCATATGCCTCCGTAAGCTGTCAGATCGAGTGAAAGCTGCATTGCACCGCTTACACCCAAACGGCTTGTCTTCGGCAGGAGCTGGCAAGTCGGCCTTCAAACCCCCGGACGGCTTGCTGGAAGTCTTCCCCCCTGCACGAGGATGAGGTTTCTCACTGGAATGAATCCGCATGTGCTTCTTCAAACCTTTAGACTTGCTAAAAGTAGCATCGCACTCTGTGCAAGTAAAGGGTTTCTCGCTAGTGTGAGTCTGCACGTGCCTCTCAAATTCATCAAAATGCTTAAACGCCAAGCCACACTCTGCGCAGAAATATGGCTTTTCACCAAAGTCGGTCGGCAGGTGTGTTTTAGCAAAATCTTTCGACTGTCCCGCGTCATCGCTTTCACAGCCCCACTCGTGCATAAAAGCGCGCAATGCAGAAAAGCGCGCGACACGCGATGGCCCATGCTGTGAATCTTCGTTTGACGGACTTGCAGGCGCGTCTTGCAACTCCGACTCTGCGCTGCTGCCAGCATCCGTGTCGTGTTCAGACGTCAGGCTGGATGGATTTTTCAACAAAGGGTGAGGACTCACCGAGGACACTTCCGCAGTATCAAGGCTATCAGAATCCGTTGCAGTGTGTCTTGACAGCTCTCGTTCACCATCTTCTGTGCTGTCGCGCCTGCGTTTCCGACTGATCGTTATCTTCGTATCGCTCTCAGGCTGTGACTTGACGCAGTATCTCACTGCATCTTGCTCAGATCCATCCGAATGATTCTTATCAAAGGTGTCCGACTCAGCCGAGACGGCAGGTGACTGGTCACTATCTCCACCATCCCTGTCACTATCAGCAGTACTGAGGTGGATTTTGTCAGGAGTCATATGCTGGCTTGCATGAGCAGTTACGCGTTGGTTTTTATTTGCCGACAAATGCTGGCTTGCAGGGGCAGTCATATACTGGCTTTTACCAGCAGTCGAGGAGTGACCCCACTGTGCAGCCATACGATAACTTGAATGAGCAGTCATGGGTTGGCTTGCCAAAGTAGTCGTATGCTTGTCTTTATCGACAGTCACATCTTGACTTGAAGGAGCAGTCATATGCTGGCTCTTATCAGCAGTCGTATGGTGGCCTGAATGAGCAGTTATACCCTGCCTTTCTTCAGCGGTCATCAGCTGGTTTTTATCAGCAGTCATGGACTGCCTCCACTGTGCAGTCAGATGGTGACCTGACTGTGCAGTTGTGGAGTGGTGTGCACCTGCAGTCACATTCTGACCTCGGTCAGCAGTGGAGAAATGACCTGTGTCAACAGTAGTGGGTTGAGTGCGGTACGTACCCATAGAGGGATATAGATGTGCGTGGGCAGACATAGAATGACCTGAGTGTGCGTTCATGAAGTGGCCGAGAAACGCAGACATGGAGCGATGTGGAAAAGCGGTCATGGCGTGACCTGAATCATCATTGCGGTAATGGCTGTATCGGTCTGTCCGGAATCCTGGTGCTGACATCTGGGTCGGCCTTGTTTCCTCTGTATCGTCGTCTCTGAAACCGCAGATTAGGAAATTGAGTCACAATCACATGGTAAATTTGCATGAAGTGCAATCAAGGGATTAAATTGTGCAACAACAAATGCTGACACTGATACAACAAGCAGGGATGGATTTACTCAAATATGCCAATGAGACATTGTCTTCTTGACCAGTCATTTTTATGAGACATTTTCATTTTCTATGAGACAATCAAGTTCACCCGCATCACTCTGTCACAATGTCTGTGCCGAGAGCCTGTTCCTAAGTGCAGTGACGTTCAGGTTCTGAACGGAAAAGGACCTCTCGATCGCAGAAGTGAGAAAACTGACAACGCGCCAATATTTTTTGCAACTCTTTCGAGCGAGAGTTCCTGGCAGCGCGCGCGGCAAGCGGGATAAGTAAGCCTCATCACTAATATTAGATTAGTGTAACAGACTCTATGACTGACACGGACAGCGCATCTCTGCTTCGCGTTGTCAAGTGCGCTTGTGATGTCATGTTCGCATTTTGCGAAATTTCTATGCGACATTTTATCAAAATATGAGACATAGTCGCACGGCGCGTGAGAAAATCGATCCCTGCACAAATCTCAACTTCACCATGAAGTCCTATCTTCCAACATCTAGGTTCACAAATTTTGAAATACTTCTCTGTTCTCTCTCTCTCTATTTATTCACTTTATTTTTTTACCTTTTTTTTTTTTTTTTTTTGGGGGGGGGGGGGGGGTAATTGTACCACTTGGACACCTGCACAGTGACAGCATCTCACATAGCTTCATGTGAGTCGTTGAGTGTTGTGGTCGACAACTGAGAAGAAGAGCTTCATGCAGTTTGAAAGTTTGCTCGTGCAGCCAGAAGACCGAAGTATGCACAGCTCTACTCATCAGCAACAGCGACTATTTTGAGCGAACAAGCGCACACACAAGCACAAAGTAAGCTTGGTTCTATGAACGTGTTCTTTTGGAATAAATGCATCTTTAGTAAATACTATAAGTATAAATAATACTCTCTTTTTTAAAAACTTGCGTGTTCAGTGTTGTGCGGGATGTCACACTCCCACTTGCAGTATGGGGGTGAGGATGGGTCCTACTAATTACCGAAAACAACCGAAAACGACCGAAAACAACCGAAAACAACTCTTAAAACGCGTAGAACGTAGTTAAAACATAGAAATAACAACACACAAACATGATTAAAGGTGAAAAAGAGATATTAAACTAGTTTAAAGGAAAAAAGTACTTATTCACTCCAAGAGAACAGGACGAAATGAACGTGTCTCCCAAGGGAAGCGACTCTGGTCCGGACTGGTTATTTTCTGCAATATCACCTTTTTTTCCTTTTAGCTTTTTTTAAGGCCACTTTTTTCACCGTTAATCATGTTTGTGTGTTGTTATTTCTATGTTTGAACCGCGTTCTATCCGTATTAAGAGTTGTTTTAGGTTGTTTTCGGTCGTTTCGTTGTTTTCGGTAATTAGTAGGACCGGGTGCGGATAGTGTTACGTTAATAAGGGGACCAGTGCTAGGGTTTCTGAGGACTACTAATGTGAACCATACACCTGGCGGTAGTAAGGACGCGCATGTGGTTTTCAGTAAGGGTCATAAATAAAAATCATCTGGGGTTTTGTGTTGTACTACTCATTTAGTCATTAGGATTTGAACTGAGGACTGAGGTATTGGGTAAGAATTGTGATTTGTGGCTCCTGCGATGCAAAAGAAGGCACACTTGATACCCAAGGATCACCAAACAATCAAGTCGTTCCTCAATCTCCACCGTTAGCACACACAGCTAGAACTACAATCTAGTGACTTTCCACATAAGCTGCTGCAGCTCAGGGAGGGCATATTCCAGCGAACTCGGTTTGCGAATAAAGAATGCGTTCAGTAGTTGCGTTTAAAAGAGAAGTCTGTTCGGTGATCTTTTACCCTACGGTGTATCTGCTATCGCTGAAGTGTTCACTTTTGCCTCACATGCTGTGACATAATGCAAGGCTTGTTTTAAAATTCTTTTCCTCATGTTTACTTACCTGGGTGACGCCATCTTGCAAGAGCAGGTCTTCTTCCGGTACACCGCACTTTCACAAAGGTCACTCCTAAAAGGTAATGTAAAATATAAACTCAGGCACTAAATACAGGTAAAGCGGACGTTGAATGTAGCAAACTGGTTTAAAAACACAAAATATCAGCGTTAACTGGGGAAGAGTGCCTTTGTGTGCGAACAGTAGGCAGTGATCAAAGGGACGCAACTTCTGTATTGACGAACCTATTTACCGCAACCCACAGGAAAATGCCCGCACGCGGGACAGCTCAGTGAAAAAAGAGAAGACTGGGCTTTCGGACCATTCTTTTAACTTTAGGACCGGTATCAACCAAGAAATAATGCATTCTCTGGGACTGACTGACTTTTCATCAAGTCTAGTTACCGGCACACTAGAAAATGATAAGTGGTCAGTGGTGTGTGTGTGTGTGTCGTGTGTGTGTGTGTGTGTGTGTGTGTGTGTGTGTGTGTGTGTGTGTGTGTGTGTGTGTGTGTGTGTGTGTGTGTGTGGTTAGAATGAATCAGAGGGTTTCAAGAATAAAATCATTCTTTGAATACTACTGAATAGCATCGGACAAGTTCTGAATCAGTCTATAGCCGACTACCTCATTTAGTGATTGGAACACTTTTGGACACAAATTAACTTCACGTGAACTGCAGCATAACTTTGTGTAAAGTAACTCTCCTGTCCAACTGTATCAGTGAAAAAAAAAACAAAAAACAAAAAAAAAACCGGCAGCAGTCAGTTTAGTGTTAGCCGTAGGACAAGGGCGAGAACTCTTCTGCTCTTCTTCTCATCCAGTAGAAGAGTTCTCTCCCGTGCCCTGTAGCCTGACCGCCTCTTGTTCGTGAACTGTTGAGGGCTTTCTGGTTATTTTCAGGACTCGTCTGCTTGTGACCTCGGTTCGTTTGAAAGCAATGTCGGAGAGCAAAGTTTGCTCAGTTAGATCCCACCTAATGCCAAAAGTAAACATAACCGGGGCGGTCGGTGGTCTAGTGGTTAAGAGACTTGTCACCAATGCGAGAGGTCAAGGGTTCGAGTCCCACTCGGGGCAAACAATTTTTCCTTCTCGTATGTGGCACCGTTCATTCGGGCCGATCGTCGGGGGTTCTCTCCGGGTTCCTCCCCCTCTGCTTTGGAAATGTTCAGCCCACCAAATCAGTTTCAAAAATAAATAAATGCAATTCTAAATTCCGAAATTTAAATAGCTGAGCTGACCCTTCGCACCACGTGATTGTAATGTGTTTATGTCCAGTGTGTGAGAGGATGCGTGTGATTCACGTGAGCGTGCGTGTTGGGTTCAGTTCGCGGCGCTTTGAGCCGATTCAAGAAATTGGGTAAAGCGCCTATACAATGCTCATTATTATTATTATTATTATTATAACATACAGCAGGGATCTCGATAAAATGAGTGGGCGCGGGGGGAGGGGGGGGGGGGGGTATTTACAGATGGAAGGAGTTGTGCAGGCAACAAAGACCAATTCGCAGCTAATTAACTAAGAGGGAGAGAAGGCTGACTGGAAGAAGTGGGGTTTTAGTTTGTTTGTACTAAAGTACGGATCGAGACCAAAGACTCTGGCTATTATATTAGAGAGACTTAGCGCGCCTTCCTCACTGAGGAGAGTATGCAAATTCAGCCTCTGACGTCATCACATCCTGCGTGCTTTGGGGTCACCCGCCAGAGGCTTCCTCTCCGAAACCATTTTCCCTCTGCGAACTTCGTGAGAATCGCCCATTCTACGAAGCCATTTTCGTACGTCTTTTTATGTACTCAAACTTGTAGAATGTGTTGTTTGCGCATTACTTATAGGTCTACTGATGTTTCATTTTATGAAATTCGCAGTCAGCAGTGGGTGGAGAAGATCCTAAATATTTTATTTTTCGATTTTACTGGGACACCCCACGAGCGCTGTCCTGCCTGCCAAATCCAATATGGCGGCCACAAAGGTGCGCCTCGCTTGAGATTTTTACAAACATTTTACCAATCGGTTAAATCCTAGAGAGGTCCAAGACTACAAGAATAGGGGATCGATTTCATTAAAAAATGCGATGTGAGTACATTTTGTGTTCAGCGAAGCCAGATTAATGTAATCAGTGAACGGCTTGTGTTGACAAGTAACCACGCTGGCTTTCGTCTGATGAGAGACTCGCATCCTGACTGGAGTTGTCTCCCTTGTCTCCTTACTCTGCGAAATTCGGTGGATCACGCTAAACGGGTGGCCACTACGAAACCCCGGGTAGTGCCGCGCTGTGATGACGTCAGAGGCTGAATTTGCATACTCTCCTCAGTGAGGAAGGCGCGCTAAGTCTCACTAGTTTCTTTGTGTAGACTGCCGGCGACAGATTATGATTCAAGTTGTTGTTTGGTGTTGCTTTTGTTGACTTTTTTATGTACAACTGTTGGTTTTGTTTTGTTTGTTTTTCTGCCACACTGACTGTCCCGGCTGAGTTGCTATTGATCAGTGTAGCTGATTCGTTCAGTGTAAGTTTTTAGGTTGACCGTTGTTTGTTTTATGTCATATTGTTTGATTGTTTTGATGTTATGTTGTGTCTTGTTTTCGTGTTTTTGGTTTTATCAGATGTTTTGTTGTTGCTTTGCATGTGTTGTTGTTGTTGTTGTTGTTGTTTATGTATGTTTTTGTCTTTTGATTTTTTCTTTCTTTCTTTTTTTTTGGGGGGGGAGGGAGAGGGGACGGTTTGTTTGTTTGTTTGTTTTGTGGGGTTATTGTTTGTTTGTTTGTTTGTTTGTTGTTTGTCGTTTTGCTTTCTTGCATGTTTAGTTTTTGGTGTTTACTGATTTGGTTGTCGTTGGTTGAATTTTTTTCCACAGTTGATACTGAACAAGTTCCTTCCCTTTGTTTCAGGCAGGCTACATGGGAAGTAGAGAGAGAGAGAGACAGGGTACTAGCGCGATATCGGCTTCAGGCAAAGCTACTGTCCGGCTGTGATGGCATCTCAATGATAAGCAGCTACGTTGACCGATTTGCATACATTACCATCCTCAGTCGCTCGCTCACTGACCAGCGAGTTTCTCAGTTGCCTTGAGCTCTTTAAATTCATTCTTAGATAGAATCTACGATTTTCGCCGGATTAGAGTCTCAAATCTGACGCGACTTATTTTTATTATGATGGTCTCGTCAGTTGACTTAGATTCCTACCAGACCGCCTGTTGTGACGCTGGTCTGGTCCGTCGGTGTCGCATTTTATTTAACTCTGTGCGTACCAATTTTAAGTAAGTTTGGGGTTGTGTGCCAGTCAGTGGCCTCACAGAAAACAGTGTATGTCTGCAAGGATTAAATAATAATAATTATAATAATGATTAGTCAGGGGCGCCGGAACGGGGGGGGGGGGGCAAGCAGGGGGGGGGGGGGGAGAGTATCTTTTTGCCCCCCCCCCCCCCCCGGAAAATCAGGTGACTATGGCAAGAGGGGGGGGGGGCAAAGCCATGGTCTTGCCCCCCCCCTCCCTTCCCCTCCCCCCCACCCCTCTTCCTGCTCTCTCTCTCATCCCACCCAACAGAGAACTCAGCTTAGCCGTTGCAGCATCTGATCCCCCCCCCCCCCCCCCGCTTTTCACTTTCTCCGGGCAACGTCCTTCCTTTCACTGGCTCTGGCCTTTCCCCCCTCTGAGATTCTGCCCCCCCTCCCCCCCAACATCTTCCGGCGCCCCTGTTAGTACTTATATAGCGAAAAATTCTCACAAAGTGACTCAGTGCGCGTACGCCCGCATTCATACCAACAAAAATGCACATACACACACACGCGCGCGCGCGCGCGCACACACACACACACACACACGCACACGCACACACACACACACACGCACACACACACACACACACACACACACACACACACACACACACACACACACACACACAGCAGCTGACTGAATCAGGAGGAGGTAAGTGGGCTTAGTCGAAAGCCAGCCGGAACAGATGCGTTTTCAAGTCAGACTTCAATTTCAATTTCCTTTATTATTATCCCAGTTTGGGCAATTTGGGGTTGAAACTTGAAACGATCTATGTCCGACTATGTGTGTGTGTGAGAGAGAGAGAGAGAGAGAGAGAGAGAGAGAGTGTACAATTATATGAATTTAGTGATCTTAACTTCTTTATGTCTTATGCTCGCCCGCATGAATTGCCCTACGGGGATAAATAAAGTATTTTTGACTTTGACTTTGACTTTGACTGGTCTCTCAGGCCGGCAGGTAGTGCGTTTCAGAGTGACGGGGCAGCAAAGCTAAACGCGCGCTCGCCAACTGTTTTGAGGTTTCGACGCGGAACGTTCAGCAGTTTTTTCAGATGAAGAACGAAGAGTGCGTGCTGTTTGGTGGACTGTAAGGGAATTTGAGAGGTAGGCGGGAAGAGTTCCTTCAAATGATTTGGTTTTAGTTGGGGCGTTGCACTTCGATTCAGTATACTCATGTTTGCTGCTGTAAACGCCATCAAGGAACCGTCAGGTTTAATCTTGCCGTATTTTCGCGTACCGGAAAAGAGGGATACGTGGGATACTCGTACGCGGTATCCAATGTGTTAATGTCATGACAGATCGCTCGTTGTTGAAAGTAGGGATCTTTACGCGCCTGATGTTTAGCGTATGCTGATTTGGGCATCATACTTTCGCCTGCTTGAAAATGATGAGATGGGTTTACATCTGATTTTCACACTAACTTGGGATTTTAGTTGTTGAAAGTTCAGTTTGATCAGGGCGTGAAGGTTCATACACACACACACACACACACACACACACACACACACACACACACACACACACACACACACACACACACACACACACACACACACACACACACACACACACATTTCTCATTCAATGACACATTCCACCCGTTATGTAATCATAGTGCAATGCTGGTTTATCAGTTTAACGCCTATTTAAGAATCTCGTGATTACTATCGGCTAAGGGGGCTTGCTATGGTCACCTTCACTAAACCTGCCTCGGGCACTGATAGGAATGGGGGAGGTGGCCGAATGGTAGAGCGTTGGACTTCTAATGCTCGGGTCGTGAGTTCGTATCCCGGCTGGAGCCAAATATTTGTGCTGGCTTTTTCATCGTTGCCCCGTCTTTGATATCACCTGTGTGTGGTGGAAAAGGAAGTTAAACCCCCAAACCCCCACCCACCCTGAAAAAATGTTTGAAGGGACTCTCGATGGCGCAAAGGGTCACGGGTTGGAGTTCCCACTTCACGGGAGTTAAACTAAATGGACGGTCGTTTTTCCTCTGTCCTTACGCTTCAAAAGTTTCAACGACGAGAACTCTCAGCAATAGCCGCTTCTGTTGTTGTTGTTGTTGTTGTTGTTGTTGTTGTTGTTGTTGTTGTTAAACTGAACTATGAACATGTGTATAATTTAGATTGCAGTCGCATTCTGGTTGATAACGGCTCCATTCCTTCCAAATGACAATCGGAAATCCCAAAGCAATTTTGCGGAGCGGAGAAATTTTCAAGTCAGAAGGCGGCTGCTAGGATGCTGTGTAGCGGCGTGACACCCAAAAACGCCCGTTCATTACGTTAAGCCCCGACCCGGCCCCGAATCCCGCCA
Source organism: Batillaria attramentaria (assembly GCA_018292915.2). Classification (NCBI taxonomy): domain Eukaryota; kingdom Metazoa; phylum Mollusca; class Gastropoda; family Batillariidae; genus Batillaria; species Batillaria attramentaria. Next base: position 460,202 of record JACVVK020000394.1, on the reverse strand, counting down.
TCACACCTCTTTCTTTTTAACTGTTCAGAAAACAACAACAAAAAGAACTGCACACACACACACACACACACACACACACACACACACACACACACACACACACACACACACACACACACACACACACACACACACACACACACACACACACACACACACACACACACACACACACACACTAAATAAAAGAGATAACAAGATGCTAGTACAAAGTTCTGTAAATGGAGTCTCACGCACCTCACCTTTTCTTTCAACTGTCGAGATGACGAAAACAACTTCATCATTGTCCTCGTCAACTTCGTTGTTTTCATTATTATCATCGTCATCATTGTCGTCGCCATCTCCTCGTCGTCGTCTTCGTCGTCGCACGGTCACCATCGTCATCATCATGATCACAATTACCATGATCGTCGTCGCCTTCGTCGACGTCGTCGTTGTTGTCGTCGTCGTCGTCGCCATCATCATCATCAGCAGCAGCATCACAGTAGAAGCAGGAGTAGAAGTAGCAGAATGTGTGGAGAGGTCGTTCTAGAACATTGGATTACACGGACACAGACGCTAACATGGTGTAACATGGGTGTGAGTGTTGTGACACAAAGAACTAACAACGTGCGTAGTGTGCGAACTTGCACCAGCCTGTTCTGGTTGGTTGGTTGGTCTGTCGGTCGGTCGGTTGGTTGGTTGGTTGGTTGGCTGGTTGTGCGGCTGGATTGTTGCCTACGCCCAATTCATGAACAGGGTCTTTTTTTTTTTTTTTTTTTTTTCGTATTGCAAGCTGCATCGCATAATTGTTTTAGATGTCAATCAACCGATGCATTCTATGTGTAATTTATACAAGGTTAGATGTCTGAAAGATGCAAATAATTATACGAAGACATTTCTCTTGGAAATGTTTCTTCATCTTTGAGATTACGAGTCGGTAATGCTAGCTATTTCTGTCAGCTTCTCTTACGACCTACCCGAGCTCAAATACTCGGTCTAATCGTGTTTCTGGTCGAGTTAACTGTGTTCGGCACGTGACTGCTTCCATTCTGTGAACTTACACAAACATCCCAAGGACATAACCAAAGGGCAGATTACTAATTCCAACGGCCGACTAAATTATGCGAAGTCCATCCTTTGCCAAAGGGCGAAATGACGTCAAAATTTGGCTCTGAATCCGGTTCATCATAATTGCTATTCGGGGAGGTTTGATATCAGAATATGACCCGCCCACGTGACACGATCAGCCAGTCAGATTGGTCCTCGCACATCCGGAGACACATACTTTACTATTTTTGCACCATGACATGCAAATTAGTTTTGAGGGACTTGTGCTGGTCTGACTTTGTTCCCGACACTCAGCGAGTCAAACGGACAAGAAGCCCTACCGAATTTAACAGGCTTTCAGGTGAGCGTTTGTTTTCTTCTTCTTGTTGTTTTTGCTGAAGACGGCGCAGTTGTCGTTGTTGTTGCTGTTTTTTTAACTGGTGCTGTTTTTGTTGCTGTTGCATTCTTTTAGTGGTGTTGGTGATGGTGAGGTTACTTGGTTGTTTCATTCGGGTTTTGTTATTTTTGTTTGTCTGTTTGTTTGTTGGGGTGGGGGATGTAGGGGTGCTAGTCGATGTTTGGTCAGTTGGTTGGCTCGTTGTTGTTTTGGGGCTGGGCAGAAGGGGGAGGGGGGAGGGGAGGCGAGGGGTTGTAGCTGAGGTGGTGTTAATTTTGATTGTGCGTGCAGTATTGGTTATGGACAAAGTCCGATAAACTGTAATTCATTGACGTCAAATGTACATGACGAAACTATCTTCCACAATTGTTATGTCAATTTAGTTCCATTTCATTGCTAACTCTCCCTTTATTTTTTACTACTACTTTTGCAGCCGCGGATTAACATTTGCTTTGGCTTCAAATTTCCAGGACGTTTTGGACTTAAAACATAAAATGGAGAAAGTCTGACTGTCCAGTTTTTTTTTTTTTTTTTTTTTCCAGACTTGTCCATTGAAAATGGTCACCGCAACAACATACGGGCTTTGCTTTGCCGCCATCATGATTTTGGTTCCCACAACGTCAGGGCAAACTCTTGGTTGTGAGTACTAATCACTGTTGTTGTTGTTGTAATTGATGTTGTTGTTGTTGTTGCTGTGGTAAAAAAAAAAATCACGAAGCCTCAAAATGCCTGTATATTCCCTTTTAGCCTCAGGCATCATAGTCACCCCTAAATATGCTTCAATCTAGACTAAACTTTACCATGCAGAGTCCATTCAAGGGCACGTACCTGACAGGGTTTTTTTGATTTGTTGTTGTTGTTGTTGTTGTTGTGGGTTTTTTCTTTTGTTTTTGTTTTTTTAAGTGAATGTCTCCTTCCCGCTAAGGCCTCACTAGGGTAATGCAAGTCCACGTTTCCGTTTCACCCAAATACACTCGCGTCACCTTTGCCCCTCTTGTGCGCAAAAAGTCCCAGCTTCACTGGCAGCTTGCCTCCTCTTGCGACCCCCTGGCAAGCACCTTGTCCTACCAAATACAAAAATCACGAAAATCACGCTCCCAAGCGCGCAAAGCAGGGCCCAGCTGACTGCATAATAGCGGCTTGAAGTGGGTCCTTACGATCTGAAGATTTCATAATAATAATAATAATGGCAGTGCATGTACCTATATAGCGCTATAACGTACTGGTTGATAACAGTTCTAAGCGCTAACATGGGAATAAAACAAATATGTATACA
>JACVVK020000394.1:330000-452500 GCA_018292915.2 Batillaria attramentaria | reverse complement strand
TTGACATAGTTCAGTTCAGTTCCTTCTTTAAAAGTACGAGTGAGTTTGCACCCACGATGTACGGCAAGGCGTAACACGCCTTTTTCCTTCTCAAAACACAGCACACTCAGTCGGAGCTCACAAATGTTATTAATACTTGCAGATACACAAATGTTATTTATACTTGCAGATAAAATTTGTGTGTAACTACAAGTACTATAAAACAAAATAAGCACAGCCAACTGCGCACGCACGCCAGCCGGGGGGACCACACATGCAACGAGCGGGCAGGTGTGGTCCCCCCGGCGGCCAGGCAGCAACTGACCACCAGGAGATGAACAGTGGACTAGCGCGACAAGAACGCGTGCAACCCGAATAAAACACTGAGTAGTTTTTACAACACGTTAGTGCATGCCTGCCGCACGCACAGCACCTCCAAACACGGACCACTCACGAATCGCGTGTTGCACGCGCAAAAGCCCTGACCCGACGACCCCGTGTGCCACGTTTTGAAGTCGCCTATACCTAGGCTACCCCTTTAAAAAAAAGCATGGGTCCATTACCACCCACGATGTACGGCGCGTAAGGTTTTTTTTTTTTTTTTTTTCTTTAAAATTTGGGTGCGTTTGCGTAAGTTTTCTAGGCGACGTACGGCGAAGATTAAATAATGTCACGTGAACCGCCCGAGTCGAGAGTTCGCGAAGAATCTAATGATGCACAGCTTGGAATCGACATGGAAATAGAATCTGATCTTTGTCAATACGAGGGCCTCTCATTATGTTTTGCAACCTGGACGAACTAATGGCGTCACTACTTTGCTGTTTACATCACATCGTAGACCACTTTCATAATACTTATGACAACAAAAATTACTTGATTCCGTACAACCGTTTATATTCCATGCGACAAAATGTGCAGTAAGGGTGACGGGTCTTTAGCCAGCAGTGTTGACCTTTCAGGAAGGGATTTTCGAGCCATGATGTACTGTGACTACTGCTGGAGAAAATCTTTTCAGGGCTGCTTTCAAAGTTTAAAACACTGTATTGGAGATCAATCTCCGTCCAAAGCCATTGGTTTTAGGTGGTTCCGACGGTTCATGTCTGGCCAAACAACAGTTGAAGACGATCACCGTGGTGGTCGAATGGCAACTACCGTTACCCCAGAAAACGTCTCTAGGGTAGAATCCCTGATTAAGAAGGACCCAAAAATGATGTACGCTGTAACACAGGATATCATGGAGATTTCATCGGGAAATCTCATTTCCATCCTTCACGACTGCCTTGGCATAGGTAAATGTTGTACCCGTTGGGTGCCCTACAACCTGACTGAAGAGCAGAATCGGGGTAGGATGAACTGCTGCACCCACATGCTAAGAAAATTTGACGGAGGAAGGTCCCCTCGGGTCTGGGACATCGTAACAGGAGACGAAACCTGGGTATACCAATACGACCCCGAAACGAAGCAAAAGTCGGCGGTGTGGGTCTTCCCAGGTGAGAACCCACATTTGAACTTCAAAAGAAACAGAAGTGCTTCCAAACAAATGATAGCCTGTTTCTTTGCAAAATCTGGCCACTTTGCCACCATACTGCTCGAGGACAGAAAGACGGTTACGGCTGACTGGTATGTTAACCACTGTTTGCCTAAAGTCTTCCGGGCATGGTGCAAACAGCATCCCCGAGCGGGTGTCCGTGGTCTACTGCTTCATCATGGTAGTGCCAGAGCGCACATAGTAGCTGCAACTCTGGACTGTCTAGCCGAAAATAATGTTCAGCTGGTTACCCACCCACCATATTCCCCTGGCTTATCCCCCTGTGACTGTTTTTTGTTTCCTTCCGTCAAGAGGCAGTTGAAGGGAAAGCAGTTTCGGAGCGCAGAAGATGCCCGAGCATTGTTCGAGGGTGTCATTTTGGACCTACCCCAGTCAACGTGGTCGGGTGTCATGGACAGCTGGTTTGAGGGGATGGCAAATTGTGTACAGGCTGATGGGAGGTTCTTCCAAAACCTTGAGTAGACAGACTGGTTGTAAGTGTTCTTGAAAAGCCAGGTTGCAAAACATAATGAGTGGCCCTCGTATATTCGCATATTCGCTAACATATCCCTTGGCTTTGGATCCGATGTCAGGTTGAGACCCACTTATACATACAGCTTTTCCGCTGATACATTTTACATAGTGTACATCATCCACTGACAAACTCGCTTTTCAAAGAGTGTGTGTGTGTGTGTGTGTGTGTGCGTGCGTGCGTGCGTGCGTGCGTGCGTGCGTGTGTGTGTGTGAATATGACGTGAAAATAGAACGACAACTGAAAGAGGAGAAAACTTCAACAATACAACACACACACACACACACACACACACACACACACACACGTGTGCACTCGCGCGCGCGCGCGCACACACACACACGCACACACACACACACACACACACACACACACACACACACACACACACACACACCACAGCACACGCCAGGCCAGGCTACACAACACCACACCATAGTATTGTAAGGTTTATTTTGTGCAGGCATTGAGCAAAATCAAACCCTAACAATCTGGCATAGTATACAGCGGTGGTTTTATTTTCATTTTCATGTCTCAGCCACACGGAAATAATTACTATTATAAAGACAATAAATACTTTCTTTTCTTCTTTTCTTGTTGTCTGGTGGTCTTCGTTTCGCTCAGGATGACAGCAAGCACATCGACGATACACACAATGTTAACAATACTGAGTTTTTGTCTCTACGTGTTACAGGATCTATCCAAAAATGTTCCAGCTAGTCCGCAGACCCTAAAGCTGCATGGGGGTGAAGGTCATCAGCATCTCCGCAGCTACCGTGTCTGCGGGACTGGTTGGCATGACGTAGTTACTTTTTCTTTATGAAGGTGCGCTTGTCCTGAAAATACAAGGTTGAATGATTAAGTACTACTACTATCACGACTACAACTACCATTACTACTCCTACTACTTGTGAAGTGTAATAATAATGACGGTGATAAAAATAATAATAATAATAGCAGTAATTCATGCCAGAAATTTACAAACAAAATACAATACAAAAAACAAATTATATACTTTATAGTCCTCTTCCGTGCGGTAAAGTGTCAGCATTCAACACAACCTGAAGCCAGCCCTTGTCATCCCCCTTAAGCTGACTTCCCCCCTCCCCCTCCCACACACACACACACCACTCCCTCGCCCTCCCCCCCCCCTCCCTCTCACACCCCCACACCCAACCCCTATCGCCCCTTCCCCCTCAATGTGCACAGTTGTATTTTTTAACCATTAAGACCATTTACTCCTGACCACGACGTTAAACCCCCAAACACCCACCCACCAAAATTCTTCGGTCGTACCGCAGAGTTGCATACGCTCCTGGAACCCAACCACGGATATCACAGAGCTAGATTGGGCAAGCCGGCCACGTGCCACAGATGCAAATTTGGAGGAAAACGCTATGTGTGTATTCCTCACATAACGTTGCAGATTACCCCCTAGAAATGCTTTAAAATTCACCAAAAAATATCAGAAAATCTGGCAGCCAAAGACTCATGTGTAGAGTAAATTTTTTTCACACTTAGGGCCGCTGCTACACGTTGCCAGGATCGGCACTTGCAGGGCTGGAAACGCAGGAAACCCTAATTAAATCGCTGGCTACCAGCTGGCAAATCCCCCTTTCCGGTGCCGGCGCGGCAATAGAAAGCCGTCCTATTTTTCCTGGCAGCCAGCTAGCCACAGGCAGCCCCGTACAGCCAACTGACCAATCACTGCCCAAACCTTGCAACGCCGCAGGCTGCGTGTGCGGAAAAAAAAACCGCTGCCCGCCAGCAGGCGGCCGAGCACAGCAACATGCAGAATGGCAGTCGTGTAACCGTGCGCTTTAGGAAAGCTTTTTGTTGGGAGCTTAGATCTTTAAAGGCTAAAAGCCATAGGACGTAAAGCAAGCTAATGACGACAACTCTACAGACGTAGAAGAAGGCTGTGTACTCACCCGCACATTGCCACTCCGACGTAGTTGCACACACCAATAGACACGTCATACTGGAGACTGAAAGGGCAGGTGAACTCGGCGCTGCTGGTGGCGGCACACTTGAAAAACTTCGTGCAGTCGCTACAAGACGGGTACTGGCCGGTGGGCTGTGTGGCGCACATTGCCACGGAGTTCAGACACATACTAAAGACTGAAGAAGGAAAAAAAAGTTTATGATGCAGAGCTTACGTAGTATGAGCATATTTCATGTGGTCTCATTAATCAAAAATAGTTAATTGTATAATTGAACATTTCGTTTTATTCTATTTTACTGCATTTTTCATATTTATTTTATTTTACTGCATTTTTCATAATTATTTTATTTTATTTTAATCGATTTTATTCGATTTTATTTATTTTATTTATTTCATTTTGTTTTTTGTTTGTTTGTTTGTTTGGTTTTTTTTTTTTTTTTTGGGGGGGGGAGGATGCCATTTAGGTCACAATATCACTTTGTACAGGAGTGACATGAACCAATCAGGCGTTGAGAATTCTCTGAGAATAGCAATACAAAGACATAGCAGTTAGACAAGAAGGCTTACAGATACTTGTACTGAAATTCTTACGCTATAGGAACATCGTTGTACGGACGATGCTACTCAGGCTAAAATGAATACAGACAGATACTATAGAAAGAGTAATGGGTGTTTTCAACTTACAGCCAAGCGTCACAAATGGGCTCATCGGGCTAGTTGGGCTGGTCGGGCTAGTTGGGCTTGTGGGGCTAGTTGGGCTTGTGGGGCTAGTTGGGCTTGTGGGGCTAGTTGGGCTTGTGGGGCTGGTGGGGCTAGTTGGGCTGGTGGGGCTAGTCGGGCTGGTTGGGCTTGTGGGGCTAGATGGGCTAGTGGGGCTGGTTGGGCTTGTGGGGCTAGTTGGGCTAGTGGGGCTGGTTGGGCTTGTGGGGCTAGTTGGGCTAGTGGGGCTGGTTGGGCTTGTGGGGCTAGTCGGGCTGGTTGGGCTTGTGGGGCTAGTTGGGCTAGTGGGGCTGGTTGGGCTTGTGGGGCTAGTTGGGCTAGTGGGGCTGGTTGGGCTTGTGGGGCTAGTTGGGCTAGTGGGGCTGGTTGGGCTTGTGGGGCTAGTGGGGCTGGTTGGGCTTGTGGGGCTAGTTGGGCTAGTGGGGCTGGTTGGGCTTGTGGGGCTAGTTGGGCTAGTGTGGCTGGTTGGGCTTGTGGGGCTAGTTGGGCTAGTGGGGCTGGTTGGGCTTGTGGGGCTAGTTGGACTAGTGGGGCTGGTTGGGCTTGTGGGGCTAGTTGGGCTAGTGGGGCTAGTTGCGGCAGCAGGCGATGTTCTGAAACAAAAGCACAAATCGGAAAAGTGTTACATTGTTATCTGAGAATTACTGAAAACTAAACAACTGTGACTGAATTAATGGGCTCTGTCTACGCCAAGTTATAATGTTTCCTAGATTTCCTTGTTGTTGTTGTTGTTGTTGTTGTTGTTGTTGTTGTTGTTGTTGCTGCTGCTGTTGTTGTTGTTGTTGTTGTTGTTGCCGTCGTCATTGTTGTTGTCGTCGTCGACTTCGTTACTGTTAAAACATCGCGGCGGGTTAAACATGATTACTCTGAATAATTATCTAAAAACAAAAACTGGAATGTCTTGGTTTATACTGATTACTCGTATTTCATTTACACTCATCCCCCCCCCCCCCCTGCCACACACACACACACACACACACACACACACACACACACACACACACACACACACACACACACACACACACATTTTATAACCCCCCCCCCCCCCCCCCCCGTTCCCCTTGCCCCCACCCCTGCCCCTTCCAGGAGCCAAATATTATGAAGCATCGCCAGCTTTTCCCTCACAGCCCGATCTTTGCTATCACCGGATGAGTACATTAAAAGGTCTGCAATCACGACTCTTATAGGGGTTTCAGGGACGTTGAAAACTCTAACTGTGACAGAGTTGTCTGTGCATTTTGCAAAAACAACAACAACAACAACAACAACAAAAACACTGTTTGTGGCTTTTTGTTGAAATCGCAGACCTTTAAGCCCACAACTTGCAGACCAGACCGTACTCACCCGCACACAGCTAGGCCAACGTAGTTGCAGACCCCGGTACTGACGTCATACTGGAGACCGGTGGGGCACGTGAGAATTCCACTGGCGGCTGCGGCGCACTTGACGAACATGGTGCAGTCGGAGCACAGTGGGTACTGACCGACCGCCATGGTCAGGCAGTCAGCGGCAGTGTTGACACATGGCATGAAAACTGACGAATGAAAGACACGATGTGTTAAAGGTCTGCAACTTGAACAAAACTTCCACCCAGCTATTCACTCTGGTGCGTGTGACAATAATGAATTTGTTCTCCACACCACGGTCGCAGTCTGCTCTAAGAAAGATGGACGTTGCATATTTAGCAAGCACGCTTGATATTTGTGCGTGCGTGTGAACGCAAAGGGTGAGACAGCCACCGTGATACTATACAATCATATGAAGATTGATTGGCAAAACGAACAGTGTGTGTGTGTGTGTGTGTGTGTGTGTGTGTGTGTGTGTGTGTGTGTGTGTGTGTGTGTGTGTGTGTGTGTGTGTGTGTAAACTCGACCAAATACATTTTATAACCCCCAATGTTATCTGTCTTTCCATTTATTCACGGCGTAAGTAAAACCAGCCCAAGTCAATTTTTTTTTTTTTTTAATTCTGACAAGCCTGTTCGAAACTATTCCAAAATAGCACTTTGACGTCAGTCACTGGCGTCACTTTTTCCCCAATGTCTACTGAAATCTTTAGGAGTACACGTCAATTACTGAACAAGATTACATTTGACATCATAGTGTCGCATGAGGTTCTCGGGAGGTAGACTTTAGACTCATTTCGGTACTTTTTTTTCACATTTGGGCGCAAAATTTCACTTATGCCGAGGTCATTAGCATTTCAGAATCATATCCATGGTTGATAAAAAAAAAATTAGGTCACAAGTTTTCAAACATAATAATGTTTCGCTAAATATGCACAAAATCACACAGTTTTACGAAAAGAATATTACAGAAAAACTGTGGCGACTGGATTAACAAACACGCCACACCAAAAGAGCACAGAACTGTTTGCAAGGATAAAATGGACGACTCCAGTCCTCTGAATCAAAAGGGTCGAGCCCCAAAAAATCCAACCAACTGCGTCCCGCGGCATAATTAGCACAACTGCACCACAACGAGGAAAGCACGTATAGTTTGTATGAATGGAATATGGAAAGAAAAGCAGCAAGTCCACTGACGTCATTTGAGGAAAAAGACCATTACGTCAATATCTCTCCTATTGAAATCACCTTTTTTCCCATACAATGACGTCATGGATTGACGGTGTTTTGCCCATACATGGCAGAGTAACGGGACAAGCCTTTGGCCTTGGCTCTTGGCGTGTGGATCGAGTCGCCTGTTATCGGAATATCGGCTACCAATGTTCCTTCTTCTGATTTAACATAATCGGTTAAGCTAAACTCCAAAAACCACAGATAGAATACAAGATGGCTCCTATAGGGGCATGCAGGAGCAAATGATACAAACCAAGAAGTACAAATACAAAATATTTAATTACGAATAACAGTTAGCGACAGAGACAGTTGGGAATACGTGAAAAAACTTACACGGAAGCGTCTGCTGCAAGGAAGGGGCGACACAGGCCAACAGAGTGATGGCAGACAGGCACCACAGGCGATTCATGGCGAATTTCTTGCTAGTGTCTGAGGACAAAGGCAACTCATTAATGATATGTTTCACTGGCCTAAAGTTTTTGAATGTAACGTCGAGGTCGTCATGTTGCTGCTGATATTGTGCTTGAAGTTGTTGTTTATGTTTGTCGCGTGGTGGCGGTAATGTTTGTTTGTTTGTTTCTTTCTTTCTTTCTTCGTTTTCGTATTGCTGTTGTCCTTATTTTTGGATTTGTTTTTGTTTTTTTGGTTTTTGGTTTTCTTTGTTCTTTGTGTTTCTTTGTTTGTCTTTTGTTGTTGCTGTTGTTGTTGTTGTTGTGGTTTGCTTTGTTTTGCCGTTTGTTTTTATGGTTTTTGTTGTTGTTTTTGGTTGTTGTTGTTGTTGTTGTTTGGGGGGCTTTTTGTTGTTGTTTTGTTCGTTTGTCTGTTTGTTTTTTGTTTATTTGCTTGTTTGTATTTGTTTTGTTGTTGTTGTTGTCGTTGTTGTGGGTTTTTCTTTCTTTCTTTCTTTTGGGGGGTGAGGTGGGGGATGGGGGGGGTGTTTGTTTGTTTGTTTGTTTGTTTGCTTGCTTTTTTCGGGGAGAGGCTTCATTCCGTTTTCTTCTTTGTTTCTTTCTTTCCGTAGTTTCCTTTGTGTTACAGAAAATGAATATCGTTTTACGCTTACTGGTGTGACTTCTCTGCCATAACTTCTCTGTTCATAAATTTGTCTGTTTGAGCACCCTCGTAAGTCTTTACAGGTTATTCTCGTTTTGTAAACTTACAGTGTTATAGCAGATGCCTGACATCGTTTTCACCAGAGTAACAATGTTCATACGCTGTTTGTATAGTTTATTTACTTGCTTCTAGCAAGTTTTGGTGAACACTACACTAACACTCTTATTCACAAAATCATAAAGTTTCGCGGATCGAGCAGGAAAATTGTCTAAGGTATGGGCATCTGAATGAAAGTGTGGGTACAAAATCACCCACGACGTACGGAGAAGGTTCAAAACAGTTGATCATAGATATGCGTGTTCGAAAATGAATTGCGGCTAAGTCAGTCAATGTTTTCCTACTATGTCATCATTTGTGAAAGTACATCTCTAGTTTAGCAGTGTACAACCCGTTTGAAATTTTTGTTTACCATTATCTTTTAAGCTGAATTGTGTCACTCAAAAAATAATTGTTCGTATAGTTTTCTTCACATAAGACAGAAAAAATGAACTAAAATAAGTGAGCCAATGAAGAAGGAACGCTCAGCCAAGTTGCAAAAAAACAAAAGCGGAAAAATATTGTGGCTTGGAGCGGGATGCAACTGAGGTTCCAAAGAGAGAGAGAGAGAGAGAGACTCAAGACTCAAATTGTTTATTATTTATGCCATTGACCCATAAACAGTTGGGTTCGGGAGCTGTTCCCAACAGAACAGCACATGAAACTATAAACAGTTGGGTTCGGGAGCTGTTCCCAGCAGAACAGCACATGAAACTATAAACAGTTGGGTTCGGGAGCTGTTCCCAACAGAACAGCACATGAAACTATAAACAGTTGGGTTCGGGAGCTGTTCCCAGCAGAACAGCACATGAAACTATAAACAGTTGGGTTCGGGAGCTGTTCCCAGCAGAGCAGCACATGAAACTATAAACAGTTGGGTTCGGGAGCTGTTCCCAACAGAACAGCACATGAAACTGCAAACAGTTGGGTTCGGGAGCTGTTCCCAACAGAACAGCACATGAAACTATAAACAGTTGGGTTCGGGAGCTGTTCCCAACAGAACAGCACATGAAACTGCAAACAGTTGGGTTCGGGAGCTGTTCCCAACAGAACAGCACATGAAACTATAAACAGTTGGGTTCGGGAGCTGTTCCCAACAGAACAGCACATGAAACTGCAAACAGTTGGGTTCGGGAGCTGTTCCCAACAGAACAGCACATGAAACTATAAACAGTTGGGTTCGGGAGCTGTTCCCAACAGAACAGCACATGAAACTATAAACAGTTGGGTTCGGGAGCTGTTCCCAACAGAACAGCACATGAAACTATAAACAGTTGGGTTCGGGAGCTGTTCCCAACAGAACAGCACATGAAACTATAAACAGTTGGGTTCGGGAGCTGTTCCCAACAGAACAGCACATGAAACTGCAAACAGTTGGGTTCGGGAGCTGTTCCCAACAGAACAGCACATGAAACTATAAACAGTTGGGTTCGGGAGCTGTTCCCAACAGAACAGCACATGAAACTGCAAACAGTTGGGTTCGGGAGCTGTTCCCAACAGAACAGCACATGAAACTATAAACAGTTGGGTTCGGGAGCTGTTCCCAACAGAACAGCACATGAAACTATAAACAGTTGGGTTCGGGAGCTGTTCCCAACAGAACAGCACATGAAACTATAAACAGTTGGGTTCGGGAGCTGTTCCCAACAGAACAGCACATGAAACTATAAACAGTTGGGTTCGGGAGCTGTTCCCAACAGAACAGCACATGAAACTATAAACAGTTGGGTTCGGGAGCTGTTCCCAACAGAGCAGCACATGAAACTATAAACAGAGAAAACAATTATGGAATATAATGATCAACTAATTACATAGGTTCTGTCATATACACCTGCAAAGAAAACGTCTGTTCTGTGAGTAAGTTCTTGGGTACTGATATCAGTGCAATGTTCATCAGTAACAATAATAACAGCTACTACAAAACTGGTGTTACCTCTTGTCGAAGCTTAAAGCTGTAATATATATAGGGGAAGTAAGTAAAGCTGAGAGCGCTCCCTAGATCTAGGAGATGTGTGCTTTGTATGCCAGTGGACAAGTCCGCCTTGCCCTATATTGGCTACAAGCCACATTGGAGGGGGGGGGGGGGAGAGAACCTACAAAGCACACATCTCCTAGATCTAGGGAGCGCTTTACTTACTTCCCCTATTTTCAAATTGACCTGATTGAGCGCATGTTTTCGGCTTTAGCGACGCCTTTGTTCCTATTCTATATATATATATATATATATATATATATATATATATATATATATATATATATATATATATATATATATATATATATATATAGCGAGATTTTGAGCACAAAACCTTTCGTTAAACATAATATTCAATGTACAGTAAGTTGCATGCTTTCTATGTTTTTCAGGTATAAATCTCGATCTAATGCCCTCTCTCTCCAATTTTTTTTTTTCGCAGAAATTTGGAGAGAGAGAGAGAGAAGGTATGCATACGTACCAGATCGAAGCCAAGCAGTTGAACAGGTTGTGCTTTCTGTGGTCTGCAGAGGACAAAATGTAACACCCACACACTACCACTGGCACCGCACAACGTTCTCAGTCTGCAATATCATGAAATAAATATCCTACACGTGGAACGGATACTGAACTCCCAGTGGCTGTTTCTGTGTCACGTGACAACGTAGTATCACATAATTATATACGATTGCGAAATTCAGATGGCGAGGTGTCATGATTTCAGCTTCAGATAAATTGTGATTGGTTCGATTGTAGTCCTGGTTAGATTATAGTATTGTGATTGGTTAGATAACAGTCACGTGATTGTACTTTATAAGGGCGTATTGAGATGGACACAATGATGAAGCGGGTGTCTATTTCAGGAAGAGGTATACCTGATAAGCGTGACCACTGGCGTTTTCTCTCGATAACTTTGAAGTTGGGGCCAGAAGAGTAAGGGCCCTTGGGGCCAGTTCGTGTCCAGTGGCATATCGTTCAAATTTTACGACATGATCGTGAATGTGGTTATCTGTTCTCATCGCCAGACGTGAAGATTTGCTGGGCGATACATGAATCTGTTGCCAGAGGGGTTTTGGCATCGTACACCGAAGCAACTTCAGAAATTACCAAGATGTTTGTTTCATTTTATTCGTGTTCTGCTGAATTTATTTTCTTCTTGTTTTGTGTTATTTACTGTGTTGCTATTTTACTGCCCTCATTTCCTCCTAAACAGCTTTCAAAGGCTTAAAATGTTGCCGCTTGCTTAGTTTTTAAAGCAAAGAAATCAGACCACCGCTTCTCCGCACCCTGTGTCCTCTAGAATTTAATATAAGATTTCATCCCTTACGCACAACTGTGTCACCTCGTCCTGCCTTTCATATCTGTGTTCTTTGCTTCTGTTCTACACTCCCCTCCAGACAGCTTCGTTCTGCTGCTGACACTCAGAAATTCCGTATCCCTTCCTTATGTCAGAACAAAGACCTTTGGTGAGCGTTGTTATTCATACCAGGGTCCGACTTGTTAGAATGATCTCCCAGCATCAATCAGATATGCGGACACAAAACCATCCTTCAAAACAAATCTGAAATCCCACCTCTTCACAGCTCTCAACCAATCACTGTTGCCACATCATCATCTTGTGTGTGTGTGTGTGTGTGTGTGTGTGTGTGTGTGTGTGTGTGTGTGTGTGTGTGTGTGTGTGTGTAAGATAAGAGTACTCTATTAATCCCTCATGGGGAAATTTCATGTCTGGTCAGACATACAGTGACAATACAATACATTCAAATTCTGCACACACACACACACACACACACACACACACACACACACACACACACACACACACAAAGAAAAAGAAATCTATTTCCCGAATTAAACAAACGTCTCATATCTGTTCAATTACGAACAAACTCATCAAAAATGCTACTTAACTCAACATGGAACAGCCAAGAGTCAACGGCAGGATGTTGCTGCAACAGTCTCCACCAATCCATTTGATTTGGTGGTTGTGTTTGTTCAAATGTTTGTTTGTTTTTGTCTGCTTTTGCTTTGCTTTGCTTTAGTTTGGTTTGGTTTGGTTTGATGGTTTGGTTTAGTTTGGTTGTGGTGTGGTGTGGTTTGTTTTGTGGTGAGGTTGGGTTTGGTTTAGCTGTTGTGTGGTGTGACTTCATTGTGGTAAATTTGGGTTTGGTTTAGTTTGGTTGTGGTGTGGTGTGGTTTGTTTTGTGGTGAGGTTGGGTTTGGTTTAGCTGTTGTGTGGTGTGACTTCATTGTGGTAAATTTGGGTTTGGTTTAGTTGTGGTGTGGTGTGGTTTCTTTGTGGTAAGGTTGGGTTTGGTTTAGTTGTGGTGTGGCAGGGTTGCACATTTAAGTCGGTCCCAGGACATTGACCTATAAAAAATTCAAATGTCCTATTTTTCCCCACCTCAAGCGGACATTTGTCCTATTAAAATTTTTATTGCCACTATGTGGCCAGGACACTGTGTCCTATCACTCTGCTGTTTCCAGGACACTTTGTCCTATAGAAGCTGTGGAAAATGTGCAATCCTGGTGTGGTGTGGTTTCTTTGTGGTGAGGTTGGGTTTGTTTTAGTTGTTGTGTGGTGTGACTTCATTGTGGTAAATTTGGGTTTGGTTTAGTTGTGGTGTGGTGTGGTTTCTTTGTGGTGAGGTTGGGTTCGATTTAGTTGTGGTGTGGTGTGGTTTCTTTGTGGTAAATTTAGGTTTGGTTTAGTTGTGGTGTGGCTTGGTGTCGTGGTTGCTGAATAAGTTTTGTTGTGCTTGGTGTGGACTCGGTGTGTGTGTGTGTGTGTGTGTGTGTGTGTGTGTGTGTGTGTGTGTGTGTGTGTGTGTGTGTGTGTGTGTGTGTGTGTGTGTAGACGGGGCAGATGCGCGAAGGGGTGAGAGAGAGAGAGAGAAACACACACACACACACACACACACACACACACACACACACACACACACACACACACACACACACACACACACGCACGCACGCACGCACGCACGCACTCGCGCGCGAGCGCACGCGCACGCGCACACGCACACACACACACACACACCCCGAATCCACAGCTCAAGTACAACAAAACTCATTCATCAAGTTGATTGTGTATTCATGTTATCATTTATATGGAAAGCCGACATGGCAACACTTTCCACGTATCCAAACATATCGCTCCAGCCCATGGCAGCCTAGGATACTGGATATGGTTATGGTTAGGTCGGAGTCCGAAATCTTCTAGTCAGTAGTTCTAAGATCCGGAAGTAGTTCTGAAACAAACCAAACATATCTCAATCAGTGACTAGATGACGCCTGTAGAACGTAGAACTAGCCTTTTTGTAGGTTAAGTTAAGAGAGAGAGACAGAGAGACAGACAGACAGACAGACAGACAGGCAGGCAGGCAGACAGACAGGCAGGCAGACAGACAGACAGAGAGAGAGAGAGAGAGAGGCACACACACACACACACACACACACACACACACACACACACACACACACACACACACACACTTCAAAAACTCGATATTTCCAGTACTTACAACAGTGAAGACAGAGACACAGACAGACATAGACAGACCTTAGGCAAATTAAGTCCCCTTGGCACGTAGCAGCTCGATGTTATGCTGACTCTGATTGGCCAGATCTTTATCAACACAGTCGATAAGCCAATCGAATCACAGAACGCTGTGTAGTGTCCACTAGCTCCGAGGAAAATTATATGCTTGGCGTAGGAGGCTTCGTTCTCTGACTTGGTACAAAGTTCGATGTTAAGCTGTCTCTGATTGGCCAAATCGTTATCAACACAGTCGATAAGCCAATCGAATCATGGAACGCTTGGTACTGTCGAGTCGCTCCGAGGTAAACTGTACTGGACGTAGGTGGCGAAGTCCTCTGGCTGGGTGCCAAGCTGACCACCCCGGGTATCACAGCAGCTGAGTAGTAACTAGTCATGATGTCCCTCTCATGTAATCTTCTGGGGCGGTCGGTGGTCTAGTGGTTAAGAGACTTCTCACCAATGCGAGAGGTTAGGGGTTCGAGTCCCACCCGGGACAAAGAATGTTTCCTTCTCGTAAGTGGCACCGTTCATTCAGGCCGATCGTCGGGGGTTCTCTCCGGGGGTGTGTGTGTGATTTATTTTAAATTATGATCTTAGTATAAGGAGCGGAGCGATTGCATGTCTAAATACAATTTTCTGTTTTAAAATGTACTTTTATAACAGATAATAAAGTATTTTTGAATTTGAATTGAATACTCCGGCTTCCTCCCCCTCTGCTTTGGAAATGTTCAGCCCACCAAATTTGAAACATAAATGCAATTCTAAATTCCGAAATTTAAACAGCTGAGCTGACCCTTCGCACCACGTGATTGTAATGTGTTTATGTCCAGTCTGTGAGAGAATGCGTGTGATTCACGTGAGCGTGCGTGTTGGGTTTAGTTCAGTTCGCGGCGCTGTGAGCCGATTCGTGAAATTGGATAAAGCGCCTATACAATACTTATCATTATTATTAATCGAGGGTCATGGATCCACCCATAGGAAAAAATTTAACACATTAATATCTCTGTGGTGACCGGACCAATATTTATATAATGATAGGACACAATTGACGCTGAACAACGCTCCATGAAAATATACACTTTACCCTTACAAGCTACAGTGCGTGCGTGTCTCAGTGGAAAATCCCCAAAGCTAACACTGCGAGGTGAGGTTCGCCGTGCGCCATAGGGGATCCCATTCTAACGTCAGTTAAGCTCAGCTGGTAAACATCATCGTACAGATAATGTACGCAACCATTTTTCTTACATTAGCCTGACGTTTTCCTGTGCTTAGCCACCACGCAAAAGAAGTCGCTACTGTGTGCTATACCCGCATCTTCTACTCCCAAACACCCACCCACCCTATAACTGCATCACTGCCTCCTGTCCTTCATAATTTATTATCTTTCCTCTCTGCTGCAGCTGTACACACCCTCCAGACAACTCAGATCCTCTGCTGACTCCCGCAGCCTACACATTCCACAGGTTAAGACTAACACACTAGGTCAACGTTCATTGCTCTGCCGTGGTCCACTTCTTCGAAACAGACAGACTGCCTTTTCACGTTCGTCATGCTGAGTCGGTTGACTCATCCGAATTTATTTTCCTACGGGTGGCTGTTTCTATGAATGTTGCCAGGGCAAACCTGTTACACATAGCAGTGAGTGCCTGATGTTATGAAGCAACCTGAAAACCCACCTCTTCCGTCAGGCCTTTCACACTTAAGTGGTCTGCCATTGTATCAGTGCCTTTGGCTGTAATTGTAGATCTGCATAAGGCCGGGGTGAGCATGTACGTGCGTGCGTGTGCGTGTGTCTCCCTATGAGTTGCTTTGCTGCGAGAATAAGCGCTAGATAAATACTATTCTGTATATTATTATTTATTTTTATTATTAGCAAAATTCCACTTATGAAACTGAAAAACTTGTGAACACAGACACACGTAGAAACCAAGAGTGATTAAAAAGAACAAAACAAAAAAACAATCCAATACCAAAGAAAAACGTTTGCACTGTGTGTGTGTGTGTGTGTGTGTGTGTGTGTGTGTGTGTGTGTGTGTGTGTGTGTGTGTGTGTGTGTGTGTGTGTGTGTGCGCACGCGTAAAATTTTAATGTATTGTATCCTCATTGTTATGTTTTGAGCAGACATTTAATTTCCCCATGAGGGAAAAATAAAATATTCTTATCTTATCTTCTTTTATTAAGTATGGACAGGCTGCTCGTTTGCGCAAGACGAAGTGCAGTTCCCCCTTTTTTTTTTTTTTTTTTTTACATGAATACAACAGTAATGTGGCAAACACACATATAGTATTCAAGTGTCCTGTCACAACTCACAACAACGTGCACACAAGAAAAAGACTCAGAAACTTCGTGAGGAAAATGCATCCCTCAAGAAACAAGTACATGAGCAAGAAAATAAAATCTGGATGCACAAGAAGGCTTCTTAGGAATGCAAAGAAAGACACGCCGCCGAATTCGAAATCTGCCAAATTGCTTGGAAGGAAGTATGTGTCCAACAAAAGTGTTCGAAGAACTCTCACCTTGCTTGAGCAAATAAAACAAAACCAAAAGCAAGGGAAGAAAAGTCTCAAGGAACTGGTCAATGCAACTGACAGTATTATGAAACAATACGTGTTTAGAACCCGAGTTTGCAAGTCTTTCAGAGTCAATCCGTACCACAAGCCTCACCCAAAGAACAATCTGTCAAATCGGATCCAGTTGTCAGTGAGACAGTTTTTCCTTAGAGATGATGTTTCCACGTTGCAGGCCGGTACACAGAACATGATTACGAGAAGGAAGGTTAAAAAAAAAAAAAGAAAAAAAAAGCGATTATTGTGTGACTCGCTGCAGAACTTGTATCAAAAGTATCTTGCGGACTTTGGACAAACTGTGACCAGTGTGAGTTTCACAACCTTCTGGCGGTTGAAACCTTTTTGGGTAGTACCACCTTCAGCCAAAGACAGATAAACGTGCCTCTGCAAAACTTGTGAAAACACAAAATACCTTGCAGCCGCACTAAACGACCATGGGGCTATTAAAACCAAATCACTGACTGTTCTTGTTTCTGACATTGCATGCTCAAAAGACAAGAAAAAAATGCATTACAGAAACTGTACCAAATGTTGCTCGAGGACTGTTTCTTGTATTGAAGATCGTGATTTTTATGTTGTTTCCATAGTAATGGAAACAACATAATAGGACGGGCTAAAATTTCCACGTTCATAGGCAAGCATCTGTGGTACAAACGCACGTCACTGCCGATCTCCCGCAGAGACGATTATGCAAGTGTAACTCTGACAATGACGTAAGAAAACTTGCGTCATCGATGCTGACGCGTATGGTGTTCCGAACGCACTTCTCCTCCTCAGTGAGTGCCGTCTGTGCGGATGTGTGTGCGTGCGTGTGTGAATTGTGTCCGGGCCCGTTTCTTCGAAGATACTTAACCGAATGGCTTCAAATTTGGGGTATCCAAATTTATCAAAATGTTACATTAGACGATTCAAGCGTGTGATGATTGCTTAAGTGATTTGGGAGTTATCGCCCTTTTGAGACAAGTTGGTTGTCTTTCGTGTACAGGCGTAATATTTATTTAAATCACTCAATTGTTTGGCAGTAGATAGCTTGAATACGGACTCTGAATTGACTCACTACTAGAAAATGGTCGCTCTTATAGTTTTCATGTAAACCGAGCCTGAGTTGACATTGCATGTGAACCCAGTTCAGATGCCTATTTCTCCGAAAATACTAAACCGATCGATTTCAAATTTGGGGTTTCTAAATGAATCAAGATTGTTGAATAGAAGGCCCGATCCAGGTACGATTGCACACATGATTTGCGAGTTATCGCCCTTTTCAAAAAAAAGTGGCTTTCTGGCGTTTAAAGGCGTAATATTTACCTAAACCACTCCATTTTTGGACATAGATAGCATGAATACGGACTCTCAACTGAGTGAATTTTGGAGGTTGTCGCTTTTATACTTTTGGCGTAAACCGTACCTGATGAAAGTGCTGGTGAACACACTTTAGATCTCAAAATCGCTCCTACTATACATAGATAATGAGCCTGGGGTGCCATAAAAAATATACAAAAAAATTAGAAAAATTCACTGCAGCCGTTGTCGTCAGTTGACTCGAAAATTTGTACTCGAAGCACATTTCCTTTACACAAGCCACACGCCTCACAAACATCGCAGAAAAGGCACACGCGCACTGACGCAAAACTGTATCAGCGTCAGTTTGCCGACGTCATGTTTGATTGACGTGGGGGTGTGTCGTCACTTTTCGGAAGTTCTCTATTTGTAGACGGGGAAAGCGGGAGTTTCATTGATGTAGTGAGCTTTGTTTTTCCCACTGACTCTCACTCAATAGCATAGTAGAGTGAGAGAACACCACATAGGTCTCAATGGAGCACATGCACAAACGCGGCTCGCGCAAGTCTGCGTGCGTGCGTGCGTGCGTGCGTGCGTGCGCGCGCGCGTATGTCTGTGTGTGTCTGTGTGCGCGCGCGCGCAGCAGACATAACACATAGTGAAAAAAACGTTCGCCGCGCAGACTTGTCTGTTAAACACATTGAGCCGGTATAAATTCGATCTTTACACTGCGCAGCAGCAACACTTCAATTTTCATGGGGCTGCTTTCATTGCAAGAATTGTATCCGAGTCAAAGTTATTACGTCAAATGTATTATGCGTCATCCCAATGAGGAAAACGTCATAGATTTCAAAGAAAACAACTTGACGTCTCTCCTCCAAAACCAAGATTGGTCTGACAAGCCCGGTCAGTTGTTTCCATTGAGAGAGAGAGAGAGAGAGAGAGTGTGTGTGTGTGTGTGTGTGTGTGTGTGTGTGTGTGTGTGTGTGTGTGTGGTGTGTGTGTGTGTGTGTGTGTCATCCCGTATACATGGCATTACAACAAGAACGACCGTGACGACAGCAGGTGATTAAATGGAAACAACATATTGGGCTGGTCAGTGGCCATCTTGTTAACAAGTGTCATGGGTACAGTGGAGAACTGTAAAGGAAGACAGGATTTTCAAAAAATGGAGAAAAGAAACAGTTGACTGTAACCATCAAACAAACAGAACAAGGGTCCCTTGGAAAACTCTGGGGTCTGTTTCATGACCAGTTGTCGGTGTACACTCGTCCACCTTTTCAACAAAACCAATCAGTACAAACACTACTTATAGTTTTATACGTGAAAGCAAATATGAAAGCTAATGAGTGTATGGTACACAGTCATAGATTTTTCCGAGAACTATGTATGCAAGATGCACGGGGGGGGGGGGGGGGGGGGGGGGGTCAGGGAGTGCACATGGAGGTTCAGGGAGTGCACTTTGGTGCTTCTCATGTGGAAATAACTCTGCACACTGGCTGTTATTATGTAGAAGGGAGGGAAAAGCTTTTTTGTGGTGTTTCGGACAGCTTGCAACATGACCCTTCCTCTGTGTGGACGTGTTACTGAGAATCAGTTGTGCTACCACTCTTCTTATTTTGTCAGCTATTTCCAAACAATTTTCTTGCCTTTGTATCACACAAGAAAAGATGTTTGTAACCAAATTTTGCCATGTTTAAAGAATTACACCAGAGTGTTTGCTATGGAATCCAAAATAACATAACACTGATCACATCAGTTGTGTTACAGGGAATCAGTTGTGTTACCAATCATCTTATTTTGATTCAAATTTTTGTCAAACCAAAGTATGGAAACGTTTTGTTACCTTTTGTTCAGATGAGAAAAGATGCTTGTAGGAAGGGGTTACCATTTTACAATAAGTTTACAACAGAAGAGAGGAGATTTTGCTTTTTGCCTTTGTACTTTTCAGTCCTGTTACCCTTCTCGTCAGTCGTGTTACCAGGTTTCAGTCGTGTTACTGGCAGTTTAAAAAGGGATTTGGGACATCAAATGCTTTGCCTTTCAACCCTTATCTGTAATTGTCTTTTGCTGATGCTTATACTCCCACAGAAAAATATTTTCAACACTTTTGCATCACTTACTCTTTACTTATTGAAACAAGTATAACTTTAAAAAAAAAAAAAAAAAAAAAAACCAAACATGTTCTCTAAAAAATGCACAAACTGTTTAAAATAATTGTGATCTTTATTCGGTACAAACACAAAAATAGTATTTTTATGATGACCCACAATTTAGCTGATAATTAGAGAGTAAAATTGTCTCTGTTCGTGTTGTCTGTCATTTACAAGAAAATGAAGAAAATGGTAACACGACTGGAAAAAACCAATCAATTTTCTTTGTTTTTATTTACCAATCTGGTTTGGATTAAAGTGACAGACTGCACGTATGAAAGCTATGACTTCCGTACAACAAAAAAAAAAAAAAAAGTATCAAGAAAGTGCTTGGAGTATGTTTATTTTTGACTGTGCATTGGTTTGAGATTCTCCAAAAAATTGAAAAACACCCATATAGTATAATGTACCAAATTTGCATCTGTGGTCTGTAACCTTGGCAACGGACACACAGGCTAACAATGCAAGTGCTTCAGATGATAGGCGAGCGCAGACTTGCTTTTGTACTGCTTACTGCATACGTGGCAGCCGAAGTTTTGTCTGTGGTGGACTGTCTCGATGTGTCTTTTTACGCACCATCGTTTGGAAAATCTTTTTTCACACCCTTTATACTTGCACTGCACAGTTTTCTTTCCTGCGTGCTGGCTGGGGTTGGCGTGTGTAGCCAGATGACTTCGGAAACCGTCCTGCCGTTTGATTTGCTTCCCACATGTCGGGCAAATGAAATTCACGTGCGAGGGATCGTGTTGGTTCTTCCTATGTCTGGCTAATGCGAAGGCTGAAGTATACTGCAGCCCGCATTTCTCGCAGAAGAATTCTCTGTAAGTTGGTCTCTCTCTGCCTTCAGTGTCGTGTTTTTTCATGTGGCGTTTCATGTTGAACGTTCTAGTGGTTTTGTAATGACACTGACTGCACTTCTGTACAGACTCTGGGAGTTCATTCTCCTCCACACTGTCCTCCAAGCGCTTCGCTTCAAAGGACGCATCCATCTGCGGAAAGACAAAAACAGAGAGGGGAAAAAAAAACTCATTTATGTTTGTGTTTATTGGTTATCATTATTTTCTATGAATGATCCATTAGGCACATAGTCTTTACAAAATGAACGTCATTACGGAATTCCGTACATCGGCATTACGTATAATACGGAAGAAAAAATGGTGAATACGGACCTCAGTAAACACACACACACACACACACACACACACACACACACACACACACACACACACACACACACACACACTGAGCAATTATTGTAAATCACGATTTAAGGTCATGGTCAATGGTCAAATGCTTTTGCATGACGTCGGTGGACAAGTTATACGTCTGCATAATTATATAATTATATACTCAATCATGTTGTAGAGAGAGAGAGAGAGAGAGAGAGAGAGAGAGAGAGAGAGAAGAGAGAGTGCCAAAAGTCTAAAGTCGAGAAACCAGCCAAAAGGCCACACTGCATGTATTTACATTGGATATATGAAAACTTTGGGGAGACAGACAGACAGACAGACAGACAAACAGACGAACAACGGAGCACAGGTCAACCTCAGTTTAACACCTTTTTTATGGAACAATATCGATATTCGTGGATTGTTCCTAGAAACGCAATGCAATGCAATGTCTCTGTCGCGAAACAAGTTTAACTTAAGTACTAACCACCATAACATCTAAAATTACAACGACTCAACACTGACAAAAAAAAAAAAAAAAAAAATCATTATGACGTCAACATATGGCGTAAGTGGGACATTGGAAGTCAGAGGGGTTGACATGGAGAATCAGTCTTCAGAGGACGTGGTTACGGACCAGGGCCCGTATGTAAAAGTCGAGGTTAATTTAACCACGGCTACGGGCCTAACCCAGATTAGGACCCCCCCCCCCCCCCCCAAAAAAAAAAAAAAAAAAAAAAATAATAATAATAATAATAATAAATAAATAAATAAATAAATAAATAAGGAAGCGAAGAAAGAAAGACAAAAATCCTTCTATAACGGCATAGGCACCTTGCTGGAATGGACCCGCTTCCTGATATAAAAAAAAACTACAGAAATTTTAACCCTAGAGCTGATTCAGTTCAAGGTTAGACTCTAACCCGGGGCTAAACCCCCTAGCCCCGACTGTTACATGCGGGCCCAGGACCGTCGAGCGGTAGCGCATTGGACTTGCAACGCTTGGGTCGTGAGTTCGATTCCCATGCAAGGCCGTGCTCAACTTCAGCACCTTGTCAGACACAGTCTGTTGCCTTCAAGGGGAGCCGGGATGGCCGAATGGTAGAGCGTTGGATTTCCAATGCTCGGGTCGTGAGTTCCGGAATCCCGGCCGAGGCAAAATATTTGGTACTGGTCTTTCTCGTTGTCCCGTCTTTGAAATCACCCACAGGTGGTGGAAAAGGAGGTTAAACTCCCAAACACCCACCCACCTGTTGCCTTCATATCGTGCCCCTTGGGAGAACATTCTAGTGGTTCCTTGCCCGTTTCCGTCGTCACCCCAAACTTCGGACAGTCGTATCTCTCTGTAATTGGACGCGGCCGAAATCCACTTTTTAGCACCTTGCCACACAACTGCCTACGGCCGAATAACTATTTGTCAGCTTCCCTTGTGACCCTAAACATGGGGCAAATCTTTCTATGCCGGGACAGGGCTGAACTCCGTCCTAGCACCTTCCCAAACGTCACACACAGTCCATTATGTAGAGACGAACATTCTAAGTCCACTGCTCAAATAAACGTCAATACACTGATTTTATTCCAAAGCGCGGAGACATCACTCGACACCGACTGTTTTGAGTGACTTCCCTTGCACGAAATTTCTCGAATGTTGAGAATGTCAAAGCCACGTGCTCAAGCTATTGTTTTTGAAAATTTCGACAATTTCAAAGATTATGTGCCGAGTCAGTTATGCGCGTTTTTGGAAGTGGTTCTAGACTTTTTTTTGGGGGGGGGGGGGAGGAGGGGGGGGGGGGTAGTATAGCTACTTGATCGCTTCTGTCGTGGCACCGAACAATTTTTTTTGTTTGTTTTTGGTGTGTGTGTGTGTGTGTGTGTGTGTGTGTGTGTGTGTGTATGTATGTTGGGGGGGGGGGGATTATGGTTCTTGACTTTTTTCTCTTTTTTTTTTAGTAGCATATCTACTTGTCCGCTTCTGTCGTGGCACCGAACAATTTGTTTTTGTTTTTGGTGTGTGTGTGTGTGTGTGTGTGTGTGTGTGTGTGTGTGTGTGTGTGTGTGTGTGTGTGTGTTTGACACTCTCCACTTCAGCACTTTGCGACACGTACAGTACTACACACACTGCTGTCATTCGCTTTTCAGCATCTTGCCTCACATTTTGCAGCATCTACAACACCCTGACACAAATCCTTGAATGGCTATTTGGCAGCCTCCGTCCTGACCCCAAACATAGGACAAGTCTTTCTGTGCTTGGACAGCGCCGAACTCCACTTGAGCACCTTCCCGCACGGGCACACAATGCTGTGTCCTTCGTGACTGCGCTTATGGTCCCGGAACACGGAACGCGAGGAGAACGCCTTGGCACAGACGGAACACTTGTACCTCTTCCTCCCGCAGTGGCTAGCGTGCTGATTCCTGTAGTGACTCAAAGCGAACGTCTTCCCGCACACCTCGCACGGGAACGGTCTCTCCGTGGAGTGCTTGTTCCGCCTGTGGTCTTCCAGCAGTTCCAGTCTCTGAAAGATCCGGCCGCAGCCGGGCTCTGGGCACATGACTTCCGGTTCTTTGGAGTGCACGGTGCGTTTGTGTTTCATGAGCGAGGAGGAGCTGACGAGGGTCTTGCCGCACTGGTCGCAGATGTGTGAGCGGGGCTTCTTTGGGAGTTGCTTCCCTTTGGAGAGGGGGTCTGCGACGCCACCGTCAACCTTCAAACGGAGACGAGAAACGTCATCAGTCGAGAACAGATACGTCATCAGTCAACAGAGGATACGTGAGGGGTGGTGGTCATCACTTGAAACGTCATCACATACTTAAATTTCCTTCTTTTTTTTTTTAAATTCTTCAAACACCGATTGATCGAGCGATGAGTATAATGCATAAAATGAAAAGAAAAAACCACGAACCACCAAAACGTCTTTCTACCTTTTACTAAACACAGGTCAACCTCAATACAAAGCACTTTCCGCACCAAATTTCAAAGCAAAAGCAAGTGTGCAAAACCCTCAGCATTAGTAAACTTTTTTAAAACGGAAAAAAACATAGATTCAGCAACCTGTTCTACACAACTTTTGCCTCAAAACCGGGCAGGGAAGGCTGGGTGTAAGCTTAAGTCCATCGCAAGAGCGGGGGCGGGGGGAGGGGGGGGAGATGGGGGGACTGGGCACAGGTCAGTACGAAGTTTGGACCTGCCGGGATTCGAACACAGGACTCTTTGCCTGGCTGAACCGAGATAGATCAGGATACCAAGGCCCGTATGCAAAACTCGAGGTTAATTTAACCCACCGCTACAGAGCAAAAGAAAGCCCCAAACAAAATTAAATTTCTAAAAAAAAGGAAGCGAAGAAAGACAGACAAAAATCCTTCTATAGCGGCATACGCACCTTGCTGGAATGGACCCGCTTCCTGATTTAAAACAAAACAAAAAACAACAAAAAAAATTTAACCCTACAGCTAGTTTAGTTTGAGGTTAGACTCTAACCCGGGGCTAAACTCCCTAACCCCGACATTTACATGCTGGCCCAGGCTGTGTGGTCAGCTGTTCTCTATGCATGTTTTGAACTTGTTTAATAATTACAGTATACGCCGGTTATAAGAAACTCGAGGGGGGTAAATTTTTTGGTTTCTTAAATCCGAGTTTTCTTTTATCTGAAAGTCGGATATAAGAAAGTATTTTGAAAAATATTTCTTATAACCGAGTTCAGTGAAAAAAAGGTTTAAAACATTTCTTTTTTTCTCAGTTCGTGTATGTTTTGCATTAAATTAAGAAATATCTGGTTTCTCTTAAAGACCTGCACAGAATATATATGTGTAGAGTTAATATACACCAGTGCGCTTGTGTCCTTCAATGTCAGATCTTTTTGTTTGAACATGAAAATACTGTTTTTGCTTCCCAACCGTAGCGCTGGCGGTCATGTGGTAAGAAAAAACAAAACAAAAAGAAAAAAAAACAACAACCAAACCAACCAACCAACCAAACAAACAAACAAAAAAGAACTAAGGGGAGAGAGAGAGAGAGAGAGAGAGAGAGATAATTCCCTTGTATTTATAGGATATATTAAAAGTGCATTATGTATCAACTTTTGATCTATAAAACACTCGTCCCATTAGAGTATGATATGCGATGCTTTCCGTGTCTAATGTGGCTGAAAAAAGCTGCAAATTAGCTTTTTTTTCTGTTGGGAGGGGAAAGGGGGATGGAGGAAAGATGGACCACGTATATTGTCAAAGAAAGGAATTGATCAACAGTTAGTCTAATACTGATAGTTTTATTCTCCTTAACGCTAGCCACGTAGACAGAGACAGACATACAGAGAGAGAGAGAGAGAGAGAGAGAGACTGAGCTCCCAATCAGGCAAAAAAACAAAATAATAATAAAAACAACATATAACAATAGAACAACAAAAATGCATCTCGTATTTTTTCTTCTTGCCAACATTCAATTTTGCACGGAACACAATGGTAAAGAACCAATTCAAGAAAAGAAAATCATGCGCCATCATGTGCCTGTCCTAAGTGACGTCAGACCTGACCTGTTTTCTTAGAAATGTACTTTCGGTTTCTTACAATGAGTGAAATTTTCTTGGAAATGTACTTTCGGTTTCTTATATCCGAGTTTTTGTATCAAGCGGGACAAGAAATTTGCTTTCCTAAAACCGAGTTTTCTTATAAGCGAGTTTCTTGTATCCGAGTTTTTGTAATACATAATAAAGAAGAGTTTGGCCGGGGGAAAAAAAATTTGTTGGCAATAACCGAGTTTTCTTATATCCGAGTTGCTTATATCCGGCGTCCACTGTATGTAGGCTATAAATCAACGGACAGAAAAGGTATGTTTTCATGTATACGATAAATATTTCGTTTCTTGATTCTTTTGGTACGTGTATTCTGATTTTGTTTCCTAACACGCTAAGGAGCCGGGGTGGTCGAAAGGTAGAGCGTTGGACTTCTAATGCTCGGGTCGTGAGTTCGTATCCCGGCTGGGGGCCAAATATCTGTGCTGGCTTTTTTCTCGTTGCCCCGTCTTTGATATCACCCGTATGTGGTGGAAAAGGACGTTAAACACCCACCCACCCTCCTAACACGCTGGCGCCTCAGTCCTTCTTGACTCACGTGTGTAACAAAGTGAGTCTATGTTAACGGCCTTCCATCGTCTGTCTCTTGTCTGCCTGTGACAAACATTAACCTTGGCATTTTCTCAGGATCTACAATCACCAGAAGTAATACCAAATTTGAGACGATGATACACCGTGATAAGACCTTTCCAGGCAGACCATTTTGAATGACCTTGACTCAACAATGAATGAAATTTTAAAACTCAACATTACGCTAAATGAAGGGATAATAATAATAATAATAAATAATACAGTTTATATAGCGCCTATCTGTTTTCTACGAAACACTTTGCGCTCACACACACACACACACACACACACACACACACACACACACCACACACAGAGTGTGCCGATGAAACAGTGATCGGACTACTGCTCGAAAGCTTGCCTAAAGACGGGTGATAAAGAGGCAGGTCTTTAAATGGGCTTTGAATTGAGTCAGCGTGGGAAGATCGCTAACAGTGACAGGTAGGGCGTTCCAGACGGAGGGGGCGGCATACAAAATATGGGTTTTGTTCAGCAGTTACATCCCCTTTTTATGACAATTTCTTGTGCTTGAAATGTTCGTTTTCGTAAGTCACAAAGGCTTTGACATTTTAGTTTTTCTGAAGACTGAATCGAAACAGTTTTGTTTTTCAAAGACACTGGCAGTTCTTATTGTTGCGAAAAATGAATCTTCATAACTAAGCTCCGACAACAGTTGCTTTTCCTCCAGCCGCAGCTGTGGTTCATCCGACCGCAGCAGCTGTTCACCCGGCCGCAGCTGTGGCTTATCTGAGGCGTTGAGTTTGCACTTCTTCATGTGCTGTCTCACACCGGAGCTCCACTGATAAACCTTGCCGCACGCGCAGCACAACAAGATACCCTCGTGATCCACGTGGTCACTGATGGAATTCCGATTTTTTCCCCCTTTACACGCTGGTAGTTCTGGTTGTTCTGACAACTGAATCTTCAGATCTTCAACTAAGCTCCGACACCAGCTGCTTTTCGGCCTGCAGCAGCTGCGGCTCGTCCGGCCGCAGCTGTGGTTTAGCTGAAGCGTTGCGTTTGCACTTCTTCATGTGCTGTCTGAGGCTGGAGCTCCACTGGTACACCTTGCCGCACGGGCAGCAGAACGAGATACCCTCGTGCTCCACTTTAGTGTGGTCGGTGAGCGCGGTCCTGGAGCTGTAGGCCATGTTGCACGAGCCACACTTGAAACTGTGCTGCTGGCATCGTCTCTGGTGCTCCACGAGGTACCTCCGCACCCCAAACCTCTTCTCGCACTTCTCGCAGTGGAAATACTTTTCCTCGGCGTGGCCCTTGCTCAGATGGACGGAGAGTTTGACCATGTTCGCGAAAGTCCTGTCGCAGCCTGACTTCGGGCACCGGATTTGGGAGACTAGGATTTCATCGTTGTGTTTCTTTCGCTGGTGCTTCGTCAGGGCATGCCGGCTGCTGTACTTGCGACTGCAGTCAGGACACACAAATTTCTTGGACTTTTCTGCGTCTTCTGCACAGTCTTCGCTGTCATCGTCAACAAGGATGGGATCTTCCTGTGTCGTCGTCCTCTTCTCTGGAATCCTCTTGGTGGGTGTCATAAGGCGTGCATTGACGTCCCTTATCTGTAGAGAGATATATAAATTTATGACACTCGCCCAAGCTCGGATTCACTTATTTCACACTTCCTCACTAGTCAGTTTATAATAAAGTAATATTCAGTGTGAATAACCCGATGATGAGGATGATGGAGACTTAGCATAGCGCACGGCTTCAACCTAACCAAGCGTTCACGGCGCTGAGGGAGAGGTTTCAAAAAGAAAGCTAATGGAAAAGAAAATCTAAAGTTACACACACAAGAAGTGTAGATGATTACTGGGGTGGTGTTTTGAAAAGATGAGTCTTCAGACCTGTTCCAGTTTAACAAACAGCTGAGCTAACCAGTCCCTCCCCCCCCCCCCCCCCCCCCGTGATTGTAATCTGTATATGTCCGGCGTGTGAGAGAATGCGTGTGATTCACGTGTGTGTGTGCGTGCTGCGTTTAGTTCACGGCGCTTTAAGCCAAGCAGTTGGGTAAAGAGCCTACATAACACCCACTGTTCTTAATTTGTTAGATTAAGAATTCAAATTCAAATATCCCTCACATTCTAATTTGGGCAGTTTGTTTTCAGTGGCGTAAAAACAGACACAGGTGTGCAACCTAAAGCGGTTACATGTATACACCTCTCTCTCTCCCCCCCAAGTACAAGCACACACACACAGGTACACACGCAAACACCCGCACTGTTCCATCTGTCATTCAGTTGTCTGACAGCCGACGGGACAACACTGAATCTACCTCCCCTGATGGTGAGCCGAGGGACCATGAATCACACAGGTACTCAAAGTGAATGGCAAGAGCACTGGTAGCGAGGATACCCAACAAAAACTCTCAGAACGATAAGAAAGGCATGTCTAAATTCTAGAATTCTAGAATTTCCACTGAAGAGCCTTCGTGAGGGAGAAACGAAACTAAACACACAAAGGACAGCGCTTCGTATCTTGATTTGTTTGTAAAAAGAGCAGTAGCGTGTGTGTGTGTGTGTGTGTGTGTGTGTGTGTGTGTGTGTGTGTGTGTGTGTGTGTGTGTGTGTGTGTGTGTGTGTGTGTGTGTGTGAATTCACGGGAAGACAGTACTGAGGCTGTGAAGAACACAAGCAAATTTCGTGTCATTTATTTTTACAGCCTGTCAAACGCCCATCAACACAAATATCACAGAAAAAAATAACACTTTCGTCACCTGACGTGTTATAAGCATTACTATTTACAATTTACAATTTCAAATCGTAACGCCGAACACATAACGCAGCCCCACCCACCCTCTCTCTCTCTCTCTCTCTCTCTCACACACACACACACACACACACACACACACACACACACACAGAGCAGTCAGCACCCCCACCCCTACCCACTGAGTACTGTATAACACCACGTGGTTAAAGCTACGTCACAGCAGGTAACACATCTGTCTCCGTTTCCCATTACGACGCAGTTTTATAAGGACAAATCTTCTTGTGATGGAACATCCCGGACCGGTACTTGAACTGTTTGGCGCACTTGGTGCACGAGTAACGCTTGACGCTGGAATGGAAAAACGAGTGCTCCCGGAGAAGTCCTCTGCTGTCGAAAACTTTCCCGCACACTTCGCACGGGTAGAAAGTCTCCTCTGCCTTGGGGGCTGCTGTCTTGCACACGTGGCTTCTCAGGCACCTTCTGCTTTGGTAGGTCCTTCCGCAGACGTCACAAGCGTAGGGTTTGTTGTGGTGGTGGGCGTTCATGTGAGAGCTGTAGATGTGGACCTCCATGAACCCTTTGCCGCAGATGTCACAGGTGTAGCGCGGGCCACCCAAGTACCCGTGGTGTTGACGCCTGTGGCTGACGAGCGAGCCCGGGTGGATGTACCTGTTCTCGCACTCCGGACACTGGTGGTAATACACTGGGTTGGGCGGCTGGTTCTGCTGGAGTGGGTCTGTGTTGGTGGTGGGGGTGGTGGTGACCACGTCCTGGTGGCTGTGTTGTGACGGGGCTGGTGACTGGGCCTCGACCTGGAAGGTCAGGAAAACGGTTTCTTCAGTTCTGACAGACCTTCCGGAGGGGGGTCAGTGAACCATGAAGTAAACAATAATTTCCGACTTTCACAAACAAGTATACCTATTCCAGCAGCAAAAGAGAGTAACTGACATAGAGAACGAGAGAGTAGCAATGGTAGCAGAAATCTATGATGGCCTAACCCATATTGGGAACAAGACTAGTGACAAGTGTTACCAAATGTCCAAGATCTTTTGTGTCATTGTAATACTAGCTGAGTCCTTCCTAGTGTAATAACACACACACACACACACACACACAACACACACACACACACACACACACACACACATAGTCAGGCAGAGGGGTATAACATGCATACTTTTCTTTGTTTCCTTCAATCACATGTATCTGATGACATACTGGTGTCAGCAAGTCCTCATTAATTTCAGAAGGTTCAGCAGATAAAACAATGTCTTCCGATTGTTTCTAATAAATATTTGTTCAAATGATTTCACCAAAGGGGTCAGAGATGTGTCTTTTATGGAATGAAACAAAATTTTACAGTCACAAAGACTGGGAATGCAGTCATTTCTCTAGGTAATAATGTCCCTGCTTAACACACACACACACACACACACACACACACACACACACACACACACAGTTTTTTTTTAAAACTGCTCATTTATGCTCACTGAGGAATATCAAAACATAGTTCTTTGTTTCAAAAAATGTGTTCCATGGCATCTCTTTTGTTATGCATGGTAGATCTGTCGAGCCAGTTATAATCTACCCCACCCCCCCTCCACCCCATACATACACACATGGGTTAAAAATGCTCATATATATATGCAAACCTGAGACATAAATTTATATAATCATGCTTCTGATCACAGAGTCCTGAGGCACTCAGTGAAACATCCGCATAAATAGTATGCACAATGCTATAGCATAAATCACATTACATAATGTTGTCTGTCCACTGCTTCTACTGCAAACCAGTCCAGAGAAACCGCTATGCCATCAGACAGTTTAAGGGAAATAACCCTATTCACGAAAGTCTAATCTGAACTGACTACTCTCCCTTCTTCTTCTTCCGCTGTAGAATTGTGCTCATGAGTGTAGTTAATTTTGCGGTGTGACTCAATATTTGGAGGTAGTCAGGAGGGAGAATTAAAAGGTTCAAACAATGTACAGCGGAAAAACTATATTCGACCAAAGCATGGAAACGGCCTCTTAGTCTAAGTCACAAGCTAGCAGTTACCAGCACCATTCAGTCCCTTATACAAAGTGCGACAAATTTCAAAACTATCAGTATAACCGGGATTAAACTTAAACACTAACGGTGCACTTGTCTTCATGCCGACCACGTGACGAACGAAACTTGTATGGTTTCTCACACTTCCTGCACTTGAATCTCATGGCGTCACTGTGTGTATACCCATGCTCGATAAGATGCTTCTGCGACGAGAAAACCTTGGGACATATCTCACACTTCAGCCACACGCTCACGTTCCCTTTGCACGCATGGGTTTTGAAATCTTTCTTGTACGCGTAGGACTTCTCGCACTTGTCACATGCGTAAGGCTTGATGTTTGCGTGAAGGTTCATATGTCCCTCGAAGCGGTCGATCTGGTAGAAGGTTGTGCTGCACTCCGGGCAAGAGTAGGGGGCGGGTTTTCCACGCCCGTGGACCTTCCGCAGGTGGATCTTGTATGACCCGAAGGATTTATACGGCTTGCCACAGACAGCACACAAATAGAAGGACAGGAGGCTGTCGCTCTGGTGCGGCATTGAACTTGACACAGCTGGAATCAAATGTTCTGCATGCAGGTTTGTGTCCCTGTCTTCGCGCGGACTCACTTGTCGGAAGGTGTAAAGATGTGAGGAGGAAACATCCACCTGCAACCGACACGTCGTCCTGTATCAGTGTTCCCTGTGATTCAAAAATACAAGGATCCTTCGGACCCTCTCTCCATATGTTTGAGGGTCCTTTAGTAAATTCGGAGGGTCCATGGTCTTTTGGCATAAAAAGTCTGAAAGCCAAATTTATCCATTTGTTGTTGTAACTTGTATTCAAGTAGGAGAGATGTATTGAAGCGTATCAGACATTGAATTTGCAAGTGAAGGAACCTGCATGTTTACCAAATAAAGCATTTTGATTGGACAAAACGTGTCCCAGAGTGCTTAAGCCAGTCAGATTCTGTCTGTTATGCACAATGGCTCAGTGGAAATGCAACGCTGCAAGGTACAGATCCCTTTTTGCTCATCGAGTTTTCGGGGGAATGTTGGAAAAATACTGTTTGCCACGGCAAGATGAAAACTGTACATCCCCGATGACATGCTGTTCTGAGATTTGTGTGTCAATTTCAGAGTTTTGAGCATGCAAATTATATGCGCGCCTGTGCGTAATCGGAAACACTGTGTATTCCAGTTCCACTACCCAGTAATTTGGTTTAGCAACAGGGTTTCTCAACAAAAACAATCAGTAAATATCACACACACAGAGCCCACAATCAGTATTTGACATTGTAGGTGATTTTGATGTTGTGAAGGTGTCTAGCATTTTTTCAACAGTTGTGCTAGCCTAACTATCAACGTAGTACCGATAAAGAAGTTTTGCCAAAAGTCTACCTTCGTGATTATTTCATTTATCTAACATGTAGATTATCTCATAAAAATCTCCCAAAAATCTGGCAGAAACTCGCTCTCAGTACCACTCAATACATTCAAGGGGGTGTGAAGCCATGGTGGTCTTTTAGTGGAACTTTCTTTATGCATGCATCCATTTCCTGTTGCTGTGGTGATAACAGATTTTTTAAAAAAATTAGGATGAAAAAAATCAGTAATTTTTTAACAGAAACACTCAAACAGGGCCCATGTGGTAATTTGTGACCACAAAAAAAGAAACTTACTACATGTATGTATCCCAGAACAAGTTAAAACCAGAGCAAAGGTGTAACGACTGACAGTGGGAAAGTACCAGTGTTGGAACAATACTAAAGTAACTGCACCACATCCGTTGTGAACTGCACACACACACACACAC
This sequence comes from Batillaria attramentaria, assembly GCA_018292915.2. NCBI lineage: Eukaryota > Metazoa > Mollusca > Gastropoda > Batillariidae > Batillaria > Batillaria attramentaria. The sequence continues at coordinate 419,671 of JACVVK020000394.1, read as the reverse complement.
ACACACACACACACACACACACACACACACACACACCACACACACACAAACCCATCCCCACACACACACTCACTCACTTTGTTTTCAAATAGGACCAATTTTAACTGCTGTGCAAGGTTAGTATCAAATGGGTTTGTCAAACCTCTGGCACTTGTAAGTTGTATACATACTGTGGTATTGGAGACGCTAAAAACAATACATACATGTAGTATGTATCGATCTATGACAGAGCTGACCTGTGCTGGAAACACACTAACTTCAACGTGGAGATCAGATACAGTGACTAAACTGACTTGGATATTACACTGTACTTGTGTTTCATTCTTTTGTTTCTTATTTTGTTAACGCTGTACGGAGGTTGACCTGCTCACAGAGAGAATTTGTGTGGGGGAGAGAGAGAGAGAAAGAGAGAGAGCAGGGCTGAGATTTAGCAAGCCCGACTAAGGAGCCAGTCGGGCTCCCAACCAGGGAAGTTGAGGGAGCCGGACAATTTTTCAAGGAGCCCGACTCTTTGATGAGAAATTTTGCTGTATCTGCGCTAGTTTAAGACCAGTCTGCGTGATGGTGAAATGAGAGCTCTGAACGCTGAGGCGGTCAGCGGCTTAAGCGACAGCGTACGTGTGTATTGCCGCGTATTACCAGTCCAGTGCAGGTGTGCCAGTAAGCGGAATCTACCGATCGGGCCAGGAAATATCAAGGCGCCAGCCGGGCGATTGAAACTGTGATCCGAGGGAGCCCGACGTGATTTTTAGGCGCCTTGGGCGCCCGCTAAAGCTCAGCCCTGAGAGAGAGGGTGGGAGAGGGATGAGTGATTTTAATTCAATTCAAAATACTTTATTGTCTGTTTAAGAGAGACTCTAAAAACAGAAAATCTTCTTTGGTCTCACATTATGCTCTGTCACAGATAAGATAAAAGTACAGTCACTAAGGATCTTGATATAAAATATAAAAGTAAAACAGGGTTAAACGTTAAGGTCAAACAAACTTCACAAACAATTTAAAACAAGTAATCATACATACTGTCAAACTCTAAAACAGTTTACAAGAAGAACAGCTCTCTCTCTCTCTCTCTCTCTCTCTCTCTCTCTTCTCTGCAAAATAGTCTTTGTTGCTTGCGCCGCGTTTAGCCCTAAATAACTCACTCACTCCCCCCCCCCCCCCCTCCCCTTCGCATGAGGTTTCTATGTCTTCTGTTCACCACATGTGATTTGTGATTTCAAACTCAAAGAGAGGGGCAGTTTAAACGTGTTAAAAGACTTTGAAACCATAACCTTTGAGTCTTGATTCCGATGGTCAACTGGTTTGGCCACCCAACTTTTCTCTGCGAGCAAGACAGAGAGAGAGCAAGAACGAGAGAGAGGTCTACGCATACACACACAGAGTGAAAGGACAGGAAATTTGGATGCAAGTTGCCAAGTTGCCAAATGACTGAAAATGGCTTCTGGGGTCCCTACACTTTCAGTCCTCCTTACAGAGTGAGAGATGACACACAACACATACACCGAGAGACAGTAGTAAAGGAAGAGCGAGGAAGGAGAGCGAGAAAGCATATTTATTAAGGCAATGTCTTACCTGATTTTGTGATGCAGATGATTGTTCAGCAGTCTCTGCGGCTCCTCCAAGCTCCCTCCTCGCTACGGTGCTCGATCTTGTCGGCCTTCCCCCTGTGGTCACATGATCTCTTGGCAAACTGTCCGTCTGTCCTTGGTCCCACTCTGGTTCACACTTGACAACAGTGAAATCTGTATCCAAGGAGTCCGTCACTGGAACCCTCCCACCCTGTCCCTCGAAGGTCGGGGTCAAAATGTCCACAGCGTCGTTACTGGCATCCGAATGTTCCCCTGGATCTTCAAAATCGTTGACATCGTCCCCGTTGCCTCCGCTGGCAAAAACGATAATGTCTCCCAACTTTTCATCTTTCTCCACACCTGAATCACTGTTCGGCTCAACGACGACCTGAGATGCTGAGGGTGTGAACGTGTTCGTCGCTGACCGCACGACAGTGGAACGAGGATGACCTCTCCTCTTCACCCCTCTCTGACTTTGAGATTGCTGGCTGCGGCTACTCTGTGCCTGCGTATGAAAAGTAGATGAAATTTATGTAATAAACACACACTTTCTTCACTGGACAATATTTTCTGCCAAGCTATGCCTACACACACAAATTATGAAATATTGTGAATACACAACATACTGTGATGCACAACAATGTTTTCAATGTTGCCATTAGAGGAGCCGGGGTGGTCGAATGGTAGAGCGTTGGACTTCTAATGCTCGGGTCGTGAGTTCGATCCATCATCCCGGCTGGGGCCAAATATTTGTGCTGGCTTTTTCATCGTTGCCCTGTCTTTGATATCACCCTATGTGGTGGAAAAGGACGTTAAACCCCCAAACACCCACCCACCCACCCCAATGTTGCCATTAACACATTATGATGTGCAAATCAAATAATACGGCTACAACCTACGATCCAACCATTGAAACAGTGACAAGATACTTTGTGCCCATGAAACAGCTCTGTCAGCATCTGGTATTGTCTTACTCTTAGTATCATTTGTTTACCATTATTGTAAAACAGGAAACTTTGTTTTTGTTGTTGTTTTCATAGAAAGCCATTGTGAGTCACGCTCACAGTGTTTTCAGAACGAGAGGGACTACATGAAGCAACATATAATGTTCATAGCATCCAAATTACCTCCCTTGAACCATATCTTGAGTCCATTCAACTCTGTCCTGAGGCCGGCGCTTCTCTTGGCCTCTGCAATGACCCCCAAATCGGCCAACTGAGACCTGAATCCAGCTAAGCAATACAAGAAGGTAAAAAACAAAAGTACTCGGTGACAAGGAAAGTGGATAGTGCTGAACAACTTTCTGGTCAACATGCTAATTCACAGTGTGCACAGAAGCAGTGAGTTCTGTCGCATTCACCAGCATAGTACATTTCAGTCTGTTTCAGAGAGTATTTTCTGCATGAGTTGTCAACCATGCATACAGAACCGCAGCATGCATGCATTTTTTGTGGCAACTGCCATGAAAAATGCGTGCTTGTTGCGACAAGGGGGACAACTCATGCAGGCACCACTCTCTGGGAACAGGCTGAAATGTGCTGTGCATGCGACAGAACTCACTGCTTCTGTGCACACTGTGAAATAGCATGTTGACCAGAAAGTTGCTCAGCACTATCCACTTGTCCTTGTCACCCTGTATTTTTGTTTTTTCTTTCTTTATGTGTCACTACACTTGGCTCAGGTCTTAGTTAGCTGATTTGGGGGTCATTGCAGAGGCCAAGAGAAGCGCCGGTCTCAGGACAGAGTTGCAGTCCGTTTTGCCTGAATGACACGTCTCAGTATACCACTACCACTAAATGATATGGCTAACGTGAGATGTGAAACTTCTATTGTACTGTAAAACTTTACTAACTTAACGCACATGTATACATGTATATTCCAAGGTGACCAGATGTCACAGAAGCTACTTGTGTTTTAGAATGGTTGCGCTTGGAAACCTGTACGCTAGACACAGTTCATCTTCATGATTAGCAGAACACCAAATATATACATACAGGTACTGTAATATTACCACAGGCACATCAAAAAAGTCATTTCACCCCTGATCCTTGTGTTACAAACATCTGTTCAACCGAGACATCCTACCTGACTAAGGCCGCTGTTTTCCCCCTGCAGACGATTATTCTCTGCTCTCAGTTTGTCGTTCTCGGCCTTGAGTTGTGTCACCTCTTTCCTAAGCTGCTGATTGTCTTCCTTGAGTTGGCGATTTTCCTCCGTCAGTCGCTGGACCTCGTCTTTCAGTCGCACAGTCTGAAGCTCAAACTTGAGTTGAAGGTTCTCCTCTCGCAGCGCTCCATTCTCCTCTTTCAGCTTCAGCGATTTCACTTCGTCCTGCAGCTGGCGGGCCTGGGCTCTCAGCTGCTGCAGCTCCTGGAAGTCAACCATCTGCTGCAGAATTAGAACCATTGCTTGCAGTTGTCTACCCCTGGTATACGTGACATAGTCAGCTGTAACAATCAGACTGGGGTATTGCTGAAGGAAAAAAAAAAACACGACTAAAACCTAGGCCGGGGTGCAGCAGTAGCACACTGCTGTTGGACCATAGGGTCAACACCCTACTTAAGAGAACAAATTTTAGCATTCTTAAAGGCAGTTAGTAGCCTCTATACTGCAGTACTGGCACCAAAAAGTTAAATTTATACTGCCTTGGTACATGTACTGACATACAACATTACAAGCCTTCGAAACTGAAGTCCCACATACTATTACATGTATTAACTATTATGATACATGAATGTGTGCAACCTTTTCCCCCTTCTTTTTCTTTGGCTGCAACTTGGATTTTTTTTTTTTTTGCGAAATGGATAGACAGTTTGGCTGAAACTTGCCAAATGACTGACAATCTCCCAAGCCTGAATAATAATAATATGAAAGAGTCTTTCAAGGCATGTCTCAAAACCATCTCTCATCTCTTAAAACGCCATGCAAAATTCACATTTTTACTTGAAAGCTTCAGATCACTAGCAGCCACTTCAAGCCACTATTATGCAATCTGCAGTAGTTGGGCCTAGCGGGAAGGTCCACGCCTTGCGTAATAGTGGCTTGAAGTGGCTCCTACTGGTGTGCAGTGGCTTGTTCTTTCTAACAGGTCTTATCATAGAGTGGGCAGGGGGCGGTCCGGTTAGGGCTCTTGAATGTTAACTTAACACTGTCGACTGATAATAATGATAGTAATAATAACAATAATAATAAACTGCTTTTATAATATATATTATATATATACTGCAGTATCCCAACAGACGCTGGCTCAGCTCTCTACAATTACAATCACACACACGGAGAAACACATACATGTACACACACACACACACACACACACACACACACAGTGACACACACACACATATATCACTTTCATAACATACAGATCAAAAAAAAAAATTTAAAAAAAAGGGGGGGGGGGGTGAACTTGCTAGTACTCAGGTTCAGAAAACACAAACTCAGGGGGGAACAAAACCACTCGCCCACCACCAAACATTAGAAGATTTCATGTCGGACAAACCAACTCACGTTTCTTCTAGCCCAAATCGGCAAATGGCAAATGAATTTCACAAGACAGCACCAACAAATTCCTGTTTACCAAAATCAGCACTCACCACACACTGACACAGAGCCTAGTTCGAGCGGTCTTACATCATTTTTTTTTTTAACAGACTGCATATGCCAAATCAAAAGCACCTACATCTGTAGGGGAATTCACACATGCACACCGTGACAAAATTGTCTGGGCTTCACTGTATCAGAAAATTATTTGGGCTTCCAGTTTTCATGGGTGGAAGTCCAAATGGCTTCTAATAGGTCCAGGGTCCCTAGATGTTTGATCCTCCCTGGAAACATTAGTATTACTAGTACTTTATACTGGTACTACTTAGAAGTACATGCATATTGATAATGTGATTAAACATTTTCCCATAAAAGGCATATCCAGCCTACCCGTACGTCATATCAATAACAGTTTAAACTTAACATCAACCATGACAAAAAATCATAAATAATGGCATCTTACTGGGTCTTGGATCATTTCAATCTCCATCACTGCTGACGGCAATGCCTGAGGTTAGTTCACTAAGGCACCATCTGCAAACGGAAATGTTATTGTGCATCAAACTGAGTACAAATCTACAAACAAAAAAGTAGTGATTTCTCAGATCTTGAATCAAAACACAAAATAAATGTTGTAAAACTCTGTACTGCTCAAATTAATTTATCACGCAGTTTGGTAGGTACATAAAAGACGACTGCACACATTTAACATGTGTTTGTTTTACTTTCTAGTTTCACATTCCGATTCAATCAAGACAGCCTACTTCACTAAACCCAAGTCCGTCAGAATCCGAATCACAAACCTCAGCAGAACTGGTGTACTGATCACAAATCCTATGTTTTCCCTACGACCTTACTTTGTACCTTTCGGCCTGAACGCGAACATGTTCCGTGCACAGCACCTTTCTTTGGATTTATCATCATGACACTAAAATTAATGCCATAAAGGCAGTACTGACTGACAGTTAGGACTAGTCAGTACACTCCAAAACGGCTCTCGCCTCTGCCTGAGCCCTTACCAAGTTAAAATTCAAAGTTTTATCTGACTGTTGCAATTGAAAAGAAAATCAGGAAAGCTGTACATCATACAAAATTTACAAGTTTACCGCATTAGCTGCTAATCCACTCGAAGCAAAGACGAGCGCGTCCCCCTGAAAACGGAAACGGAATGGCAGTTGTCTCCCTTCGCTACTGCCGGTTCCCCGATAACTCTATGGTAGTCACGGAGCTCGTTTCCACGGCGATCGCCGGCTCAGTCTGTGGTAGCAGCCGACAGGCGATAGCCCGGGTATCGTCGCCGGCCGGGACGGGAAGCCGATGTGCCATAGTGATTTCACCTTTTCGCGGCTGTTGCTAGAGATCGATAAACAATCTATCTGGCTAGAATATCTGGCCACCTTCCCTGAAATCCAGCACCTCCACCGAATCCTTCAGGAGCCACCTGAAGACCTATCTCTTCTCAAAGTTCTGATGCGGACTCCACCCCCCCCCCCACCCCCCTGCAGACTCCACCCCCTTTTTTTTTTTTTTAAACTTATCATCCCCCCCCCCCCCCCGCGCTACGAGCATGCTGGGCATGGAATTTTTCAGCGCGTTACAAGACACCATCATCATCATCAATATTGGAAGGGATTATTTCTGGTTGAGGCTACTAGGCGCGGGCGGCCGCCGGGCGGGGAGGCCGGCTGTCATCACAGTGTCACGTCAGCCGGGCCAGGCAAGTCAGTTTTGTGCTCCGTCAGTTGTCAGTAAATGAGTAATGCCGCCGTGCTCAGTGCCGGATATTCATGTGGCCGCAACTGATTATTTGTTTAGCTGCTGTATAAATGTCAGTACTTTACTCAGATCATCAGTGTGTGAGGTGGAAGACCGACTGAAACTGTGAACGGCCGGCTAAGCCTCAGTGTGTCTGTTCACTGACGCCGGGCCGGGGTCCGAGTCGGCCGGTGGAGCTGACCGGCTCTACAGACTCAGCGGGGCTGACACGGGTGGGAGGGAGGCTGTTTAGGGGTTTAACGTCCTTTTCCACCACATACGGGTGATATCAAACGGACGGGGCAACGATGAAAAACGGCCAGCACAAATATTTGGCCCAAGCCTGGATTTGAACTGAACCGCCGTTGGCTCACGACCCGCCCAGCATTAGAAGTCCAACACTCTACTGACCATTCGGCCACCCGGCGGCTCCCCCTCCCCCTCCGGCTGACACGGAGTAGGAGGCGGTTCTGGGTACTACTAAGAATGAGTCTATGCGTGTCAGTATGTGATTGCCGGTTCCAGGCTCACAGTTTAAGGTACTGTCTAAAAGGAATTGCCCCGGCACTGGTGCGGGTCAGTGACGGCCAGGCTTAAGGTCGGACTAGCGGATGTGCCCGGCTTTGCCCTCCATAAGAATAATCACTGTGTGTGTGTGTGTGTGTGTGTGTGTGTGTGTGTGTGTGCCAGTGTGTGTGTGCCAGTGTGTGTGTATGCCGGTGTGTGTGTGTGTGTGTGTATGTGTGTGTGTGTGTGTGTGTGTGTTGATTGTAAGACGCCCTGTTCCTTCTCGTCATCACACACTGAGCCATCGTGCAGCGGGAAATGTACGTATTCAGTATAATGTGATCTCTAGATAACTCAAGGACACCAAAGTATATAATGCCGTCTCTGACAAAATGTATCTTGTCCCAGTCTCAAAGCAAGATTTTCTGACTGTTTTCAACAACGTCCATCGCGTCTACGGGGATCTCCGCTGCCGGTACTATAGGCCCGGGACAGAAGTCAAGCGAGCAAAGAAATCATGCCGCCGGGACTATAGTGTGTGGTGTGCATGACACTCAGACTGACAATCAAGTTACATAACATTCCTACATGACAACTATACGCCTGGCACACATGGATAGCCTGCTTTTGAACACGCTTAATGTCCTGTCTTATGTTTCGCCAATAAAATCTATTGTTTTCGGGGGGGGGGGGGTGGCGGAGGGGGGGGGAGGAGGGGGGTTAAAAGCAGTAGATACTTTTTGATACTTTTTGAAGGTATCTGTACTTCAGGTTATGTGTACATGTCAGATATAGATTTGTCAACACATAGACAATAGTCCTGTCTGTGGTGTGTCATTAAATAATAAAAAATAATAATTCGGCAATAGATTTTTCTCATACTTTTTTTTTTTGCTTTTTGTTGTTGTTGTTGTTGTTAGTTTTATATGTCCCATCTCCTCGTCAGCTGTAGTGGTGTTCCTCCCAGATGCTGGGTGAGTCCACGGGGGGGCTCGGAAGCCGAACCAATCCCGCTTACCTCAGCAGGGATTTGAACCCGGGTCTCCTAGTCCAAGGTCCAACGTGCTTACCGCTACACACACACACACACACACACACACACACACACACACACACACACACACACACACACACTCTTGTTAAACAAAGTGCATTTCCATACCAACATTATTTTATGTACAGGCTCCGAATGAAAATGAAAAATGAAAAATCGGTTACAATCGGATATAAAGAGTCCTATTAGACTATTTACACGAAATGTTATGCTGATTAAATGACATTATACACAAACCCACAGGGAATTCCCTATGAACGACGTTTGTTGTCGTTGTTGCTGTTTAGCATCAGCAGCTGTTGTTAATCACTTTATGTATCAGGCACACACGTATGTACAGTTTGTAGATTAGAAAAAGAAAATCCACTAATTAAGACAGCTTGTATAAACAACAACTCTATAATCACCATGTTATTCACATGAACTGATAACACGAATCTAACAACACGTGAAACACCGGGAATTCAAAACCTGACATTTTTTAGGAAATATTCACGACAGTAACAGTGATGTGATATGTATTACAGTTAGGACATAATACGTCATCACTTGGACGCAACAGTGACGTCAATTATGGTTGGAGCGGGATAACAGAAAGGAGGATTTTCAGTTGTCACAAGTTATAATTTAGTTTCAAGATTCATTCAGTTTACATCTATTTGGTTGGGATGATGAATTCATCGATGATGATAATGATGGTGGTGAAGATGATGATGATGGTGTGGTGGTGGAGGTAGTGGTGGTGGTGGTGATGTGTGAATGACAGTCGGTGGTGGTGGTGGTGGTGACGACGACGACGACGATGATGATGATGATGATGATGTGGAGGTGTAGTGGGAGTGATGGTGGTGGTGGTGATGAGGTGTGAATGACAGAGAGTGACCTACGTCAGGTCAAACCCCGTCAGTACAGAGCCCAGACCACCACCCCACCCCACCACGACCCCGGTGTCGGTAACGGTCACACTAATAGGCCTGTCATACCCACCCTCCCCGTGTTCCTCCCCACGGAGCAGCGTCCGCCACCGTCCGTCAACCCCCATCACCAGCACACAACCACCATCAGTACTGGCGATGTAGAGGTTGCCGGAGCGGTCAGCCGACACTTGGTCTGGAGATTTTAACAGATCGTGAGTGATAGAGGACATCATCCGGCCCGTGGCCAGATCCACCCGGTGTATACGGTGACCCCTATGGTCCGACACGAGGGCCACGCCACCCACTACACACAGGTAATGAGCATAAGAGAGACCGCGCAACTTTTCACCGATCGCGACGGTTTTTAACACCTGTCCGTTACGCGACAAAATGTCCACGCTGACCGGCATTTTACCTCGTTTACTACAACTAACTACCAAAGTCCCGTCCTCCCCCCCACACCCCACACCCTGGTACTTTCTGACTGTTTTTATCTGTCGCACAACTCGGAGCTCCACCTCTTCTACTTGTTCCAGTAGACGACGCTTGACGGTGATGGTGACGTCAATCAGGTGGATGAGGTAATCTCGGTATGATGTAACGGCCAACAGTTTATCGTACAGTAAGGCAAGGCCCCATGGTGTCACCCCTAGCGATAATGAGTTGACGATGGTCAGAGTCCGACTGTCCATGACCTTCACCTTGTGGTTCCTACAGTCTGTCATCACAATCTTCCCCCCGTCAGTCACTACTAGAGATCTGATGTCTGGCCTCCTCTTGTCCCCCTGTATTATCAGCTTCCTGTCGTCCATACAGAACGTGCGTCGCGGGGTGGCCGTCAGCGGGTCGAACGCCACCACACAGTCTGCACATACTGTTAGAAACCGATAACACTACGACAACGACAACAATGTCAGAACATCATCTGTAGCAACAACAACAACACACCAATAACAACACGTTATCACCACAGCACCGACGACCACGACCACGACCACCACCACGCCAACCACCACCACCACCACCATCACCACTACCAACAACAACAGACAAGCGAAGTGTGTTTTCCATCGACAGCCTGTGTAGTGTACAGTCATATAGATTTCTCTGCCAGTATTTTCAGTTTCCGGTCAAATGACGTCACGACACACCGTGTTTCTGACGTCACCGCCATCGCTTACACAGTGTGTAGTGTCAAGTTTGATGCACTCTGTAAGCTTATAGATCTACAACAGACTTTCGGGAGAAACACAATTTCTTAGGTAGGTATAAGCTGGAGAGAGGAGAGAGGGGCGGGAGGGGAGAGAGGGGCGGGAAGGTGGGGAAGGTGGAGGGTAAAGGTGAAAAACTCTCTCTCTCTCTCTCTCTCTCTCTCTCTCTCTCTCTCTCTCTCTCTCTCTCTGTATACACCAGCTGCCAGCTGCTTTTCATATAATTTGTTGAACTACCGATTTTCCTGAGACAGATCACACACAATACATAGTATGTACAGTGGCGTCGGAACAGGGGGGGGGGGGGGCAGGGGGGCACAGGCCCCCCTTGTGAAAAAAGTGGGGGGGCCTGAGGGTCTCTAGGCCCCCCTAGAAATGATCTGCCCAGCTGAGGGGGGCACTAGCATGTTTGGGCCCCCCCCCCCCTCTAGTCTCTCCAACTCCATCCAGAGAGAGAGAGAGAGAGAGAGAGATGTGCGTGAATCGCATGTCATAAATAAAGTGTGGGGTGCAGCAAGGGAGGGGGGGGGGGGGGGGGGGTATAACGGCTGTGGAACCCCCGTCCCAGTGCTCCAGTTTTCAAGGAGAGAATGTTATCAGGGCACTGCCTGAAGCAATTATTCGAAGACACTTTCCATGCACCCCCACCCCCTCTCCCATGATGTGTGTGTGTGTGTGTGTGTGTGTGTGTGTGTGTGTGTGTGTGTGTGTGTGTGTGTGTGACAGTGTGTGTGTGCGTGCGTGTGTGCATTTTGGAAAGAGGTAAGTTCCAGAGCAAGGTGTTGGAAAATTAAACTCGAAGACTTTTTCCGGGATGATGTCTTTAAGCCCCTGTGCCATTGGGCCCCCATGTCATTGGGCCCCCGTCTTATCCAAAAGGCAGAGTTCAGCCCCTTGAATGAGTTGGAGGAAGTTTAGTCATGTTTAAAGTGTCTGTTACCTCATCTTGGTCTTGGTAGAGGAGGAAAAAAAACTTGGTGAACCCATGGCCTCCCCGTCCCTCCCGTGTGCGACTCCCCTGTCATAAATCCCAATAGATATATTGTATACACATACAAAGTAGGTACACGATTATATTGTTTATTCTGTCTTTTTACTTTGAGGCAGAATCATCATACACAACTGAAAACACTTCCACTGTACATGTGAAACGAGAAAATCACACACATGATCATGCCCAATGACACGTTTTCTTATTTATTTTGCTAAAAAAAAAAAAGTGTGGGGGCCCAATGAGATGGGGGCCCAATGAGACGGGGGGCCCAAATAGACGGGGGCCCAATGACACGTTTTCTTAATTATTTGCTATAAACAAAAAAAGTGTGGGGGTCCAATGAGACGGGGGGCCCAATGAGACGGGGGCCCAAAGAGACGGGGGCCCAATGACACGTTTTCTTAATTATTGGCTACAAACAACAACAACAACAAAAAAAAGTGTGAAATGACAAAGTCCAATGACATGGGGGCCCAATGAGACGGGGGCCCAAAGAGCAATCCCCTTTTTTCCATGCCCCCCCCCACCCCCCTTCAGGGAATGGTAGATTTCATTAGCAGGCGGGAGAGAGAGCATGCTATTTCTCTTCCTCGCCACCCCTATCCTCACTTCTTGTGAATAGTTTGTATGTCTTTCACACCTAAATTTTGCTTATAGAAATCCACCCATAAACACGCCCAGAATGCGCCAGATTGCACAGATTTGCTTCTAATTTTTAAAGATTTTCCGGGGGGGCATGCCCCCGGACCCCCTAGATAGCTCGGCGCTTCGCGCCTTCGGCTAGGCGCTCCGCGCCGTCGATGGCCAGTTGTGCCCCCCCAGCCCTGAACATCTTCCGACGCCACTGATGTAGAACAACTCACCAGGAGGGCGGGGCTCCACTCCCTTGTTTCCCACAGTGTGTTCAGCACTTGGCATCTCACTCACTGGGTCACTCTTGAAGACAGAAAGAAAGTGTTTCAGTTCACACATTAACAACTGAACTGTATTGCGTGTTTCATAAAGTCCCCCTCCAGCCCCACCCCCTTTGTAGTTTTTTTCCTAAGAGAGAGCTAGGGAGAGAGAGTGGGTGTTTCTCTTCTCCGACACCAGCAAGCAATCGTCTGTCACCTGTCAGTCTGGCCTGCGAGAAGTAACTCTGTCAAAGGGGAGGCCCCATGGGCTTTTGCTCTTTCTTTACTCTTATTTCTGCCTCCCTCGATCCAGTCACCTGTCTCTTGCTCTCTTAAAGTCTCCTCCGGGGAGAGGTCAGTAAGCGGGTGTCTGCTGACCCTTGGTCCAGTGAGACATCTGAGGGTCATTTCTGAAGGCCGACCACTGGATTCCCCCCACCTGGTCTTCACCCTGGCGGGCTTTGTTTGCAGCGCCCTGCTGGTGCTGCTGAACACCTGTCATGTTGAAGACCTTCAAAACGCACCCCTCTCTGGTGCGTTGTTTTCCCAAACCGCCTCACGGCGGGGAGGTTCCGTGTTGGAGCGGTCTATTCTCCAACTCTGTGCATCCCAGGCATGTTGTCTTCATTGGCAACTAAGGAATTTTCCTTCCTACCTCTCCGTCTATCCCTCACCAGCCCATTCGCCTGTCTCTTTCTCTGTAAAACCTCGCGAATTTAGCCGCTCTGTCCTTCCTCTCATCTCTCAGCTGATTTCTGAGTTCGGCCCTTTGATCTATATTTCTTCTTTTTAACCTCTCACTCACGTATACACTACCAGTTGTTAGGAATAAGCGATGTTGGGCATATGCTGCGAACTGGTTTATTGCGCCTAGGAGATGATAAGTTGCAATATTTGCCGTATGTGCGCTTAGTATTTATCTTTGGTTTACATAGTTGTAATTGTTATTTGTTTTCTACACTTTTTTGTAACCGGGAGTTCGAGAAACTAGCATGAAGGTGCAGTGTCTCCTGCATGTCCTAGGTTTATATTGCCCCGTAGACCAGTCTGCATCCTTTGTCCAACGTTACATTTTTGTTTTTTGTTGTTTTTTTTTTTGTTTTTTTTTTATGTAGTGCAGGCACACTCAGCCACGAATTAGTTTTTGTGGCTTGCACGGCTTTAAGCCCTAAAAACTCACTCACCTCACTCCCTGTCAAAGGAGAACGAATTTCTTACAGGAATTCATTCACCCATGTAGAACCTCGAATACGTCAAAAAGTTAGTGACGTCAACCAGCTAGGCGTGCAAACACGACCTCATGTGTTTGGGGTTTTGCCAGCGCAAAGAGGCACGGGAAGGGTTTCCAGTACTTTCTTTATGTCAGCATGCTCAATGTCAGAGAGCTTGCGTTCGTGTGCGCGCGGGCAGCATACATGACACAACGACCACGACTGTGACGACAGCAGGTCACTGAATGGATAGAACATATTGGGCTGGTGGCCGTCTTGTTTGGTGCTACACAACTACACATGAACACATATCCTTGAGGGGGGGGGGGGGGCTTGGGTGGAGGGGATGGAAGGGGGGAGGGGCGGATGTCTGCGATGTGTCTTGATATCTGGTTAATACATTGTAATGGGCTAACATTTCGCAAGTCTACATCACATGGCTACCTGAACAATTAGTCGACTAAATGTATTTCTCTCATTCACTGTCCTCTTTTGATTCCTCTTTGCAAAGAGATGCGACAAAAGCGACAAAGGGGGGGCTGGAGGGGGATGAAAACGATATAAAACCAATGAAACAGAGGCTATAAAATACGTATTATCGGTATTATGCCCCCACCTGGCCACCCCCACCCACCACCCCTCATTGATTTACCGGAATGTAAAACTTGCCGCAAGCAGAGAGGTAATCAAATCTAAAGGGACAAATAAATAATGAAAAAGAATAAATCACAAAAAGTCCCACAATTCACTAACCTGCCCTGCGGAAGTGTCTGGCACAGGAAGTGGCTGGCCAATCCTCAGATCGATGTCTTCATCACTCGGTCCGTACTGCATCACTTCCGTCCACGTCACGTCTTGCCTGGCGTCTTCCGGTATCAGATCCGACAGCACGGTTTGGATTTCCAACTGGCATCAAGAAGGAATCTCAGTCCACAGTCAGTCCCCAGCAGGCGGATGTTAAACTGAGAGAATAGCCGTTGTATGACGTCACTCAAACGTTGCTCGTCAAGGTGATGGTGTTCCAGTAGTTGTCTGTGAACCTCCTCCACCTGTATGACAAACGTCATCACTTGTTCCTCCACTCTCTTCTTCTGTTCTTCATAACGCCGGGTAATGGCGGCCACGCGCTTATCTTCCTTGGTCTTCTCCTGTCTCAGCTTTCCCCGCAAGGTGGCCACTCGTTCTTCAGCGGCCCTCTGTTCCTCTTGCATCTGCTGCACGCGCTGTTCGAGTTTCTCGCGATCTTTCTTGTCCATTCTGCCTCTGGCCTCCGCTTCAGACAGTTGTGTTTGCAGTGTCTGTGTCACTTGCCTGGCTGTCTCCTCCGCCCTCCTGCCTTCCTCTAGCGCCGCCTCCCCCCTCCTCCTCTCCTCTTCCAGCTCCCCCTCCACCCTCCTCATCTCTTCTGTGTGTCGCTCACTCAGCTCCCTCAGCTCTGTCTCCCGATCATCCTCCCACGTGACCTTGGCCACAAGCGCCTCTGTGACTGGAGGAAGGGAAGTAACACCTTACACATACATGTATGCACATGCATTCTGTCCCTGCAGTGTTAGGCGTCTACATCTAAGTAACCAAATTTTGCATATCTGTAGAACTCGAGGTTAATTTAACCCACGGCTACGGGCCTGACCCAGACTAGGCCAAAAGAAACCCCAAAACAAAATTAAATTTTAAAAAACGGAAGCAAAGAAAGAAAGACAAAAAATCGTTCTTTAACGGCATAGGCACCTTGCTGGAATGGACCCGCTTCCTGATTTAAAACAAAAAACAACGGAAAATTTAACCATAGAGCTAGTTTAGTTCGAGGTTAGACTCTAACCCGCGTCTAAACTCCTCAACAACGACTTTTACATGCGGGCCCTGATGTTGAAAGCGATTGCGTTCTCTTGCCATCCACAGTATCTTTGGTGTTGATGTCAATGACATCTTTACGTTTCATGCATATTTCATGCTGAATGACATCATAACCTTACCTGCTTCTTTGACGTTGGTGTCGGTGATGACCTGTAGTTCCGCCAGTTGGTGTCCAATGTTGATGGTGATGCTGTGAGCTTCCATCTTGACGTCACGACAACGTTTGATGTTGGATGGCGTCACGTTGGTGTCAGAGACTGCCTCTGGGTCATTTAAGGCGGAAAAGAGCTTAATTACACTATAACTGTGATTATAGCAGATGCTGAGCACAGTTGATCATTTAAGTCGTTATTTTCAAGGACAACGTGTACATATGAACAGCATGTACTTATAAAATTAAGTGCAACACATAAAATCATAATTGTATAATTTGATGTTGAATGAAGTCAAACATATTGCGACATTTTCTTATATAAATATATATCACGTTGACACTAGGAAACACAATATAACTACACTGACCTTGACCGTCCTGTTCTCTGACCCTGACGTCGACGCTGAACACTTGAAGTTTCCCACTTTCTGAATGTGAACCGCGTCTGTGAAAATACAAGCACAATAAACTTATTGGGGAAAAATGTCAGTAATTCACATCACTTACTAGCAACACTATCCACGTTGCGAACTTTAAAGAATGTATAAAAATAATAGACCTAAGACATAAATACAACGTTCAAGTGAAATTCAGCTGATATTTGGACATAACAAACTTTAACAGTCCATTTACCTGAAGATCGCATCGCTCTGGTCGGAGATGTTAAGTGATATCTACCGGCAATATCACCCACTGGAAGAACCTGAAACACCCAACAAATCACGCCAATATCTATAGACAACTCTGTCAGAGGAACCTTATAAAAATATCACACACACACACACACACACACACACACACACACACACACACACACACACACACACACACACACACACACCTCCCACTGACTTCAATGACAAATACGTAAAATTGATTAACTGATTAAACTATTCACCTCTTGTGTACGAAGCAAGGCGTTCACGTCCTGTCTCAGTCTGTCCAAAGATGGCGGCCGACACAAATCCAACATCCGGTGCAAACGAGCTGTTAAGCTGCTCTCCTCCCCTTGTAAAGCACCAGGAGTCAGGTATCGTGTCACCAGCCGCTGTTTCTCCTCCAGGTCTTCCTTTACTATTGGCAGTACACGCTGTAGTGTTTGTCCCAGGTCTTCAACTGTCCGTAATGCTTTGTCCAGTTCTGACACTCTGGACGACACAAGCCTCTTGGTTTGGGCAGACTGACCCGATGATGTTTTGGGCACAGTCTGAGAACGGTCTGCACGGCCTGAAGCTGCGGAACTTACACTCTGTGTGTCACCTTGCTGTACGAGTTGTTCATTGACAAGCTGCTCCAGCACACAGTCCCTACCCAGCTCGTCAATAGTCTGGCCGATTGTCTGCCCTTGACGTCTAGGAATAATACCGCCACAATCAGGACAAGCGGATTCCTGTCGCTCCAGAATTCCGAACAAACATGTCCTACAGACCACGTGACCACACGGCAAGATGGCGTTGTCCACACACAGCGAGTGACAGTGAGGACAGTCAGTGAAGGCTGCAGGGACCGCGGACGCCATGATGTAAGGAACTTCTCCTGTGGAAACATGGTTCATTGTCGAATCATTACGCAAAACGTTACTCTTCATTATTCAAAGTTTTTATTGGAGTAACTTCATGGCGATTTTCTACACTTTCAGTGTCACAAATAGCTAGGTAATAGGAAGCATGATCTGCCAGTTAGTGATAACGGATATCGGTTGTTTCTTTATTTGTTTCTGAAAATGCTGAAAGAGAAATGTTTTTATGTTCACTGCTTTTGAAATTTCTCGCTTTTGTACCCACATTATCCAAAACATATGTTAGGGCTGATTCTTTGGCTACATTCTAAATCAGTCCATCCAAACAGTACTAATTTTAAGAATAAATACAAATAAAAATGATATTTTTGTTGTTGCTGGGTGACTCGATCTGTTTGCTCTGTACAACCAAGGCCGGCCAAACCCATTAGTTTGGAGTCACTTCACGAAGCAATACGAACACCGCTATGTACAAAATGCACACAGAACCCCATTGAAATATAAAATAGGAGTGACGGGTGTGTTGCGCTAATCGCCATAAACTCTCACGACTGAAATCTTCACCACTGGCAGAGAGAGAGCTAGGCGTCAGCGTAACATGGCTTTTGTCAGCATTGTGCAGACTGCCTGTAGATCACCCCCTGGCATGAAAAGGCAGGACACTGAAAGGGTTGTGTCAGATTACAAATTGTATGCACGCTCAACCACGCGGTCAAAGACGTGGATCAATATCAATGGATACAGGTCTGACAGTGTTCGGTAACCGTAAGAGCAAAACGTCTTACAGGTGTACGCTGAACACGAACCACGTCTGTAGACAAGTTAGAGACATGTTGCCTATTTACGCAAGACAGGGACCTACCTGACTATGTACTAACGATCACGACTACGGAGAAGTTTTGGTAGAATCACAGAAAAAGAAAACTCGCATAGGGCTAATGGGTGTGTTTAGCAGGGGAAACAAATGTGTCCCCACAATCAGCCAAGGAAAATGACTAGGGCTCGGTAGCTACGGCAAAAATTGTAACATCGAGTGTTTTATCTCGAAACCAGAAGAAGGAACTGGAAAAGTTTGTTTCCCCAGGAATGTCAGTAAATACAACAAGATGGTCACCAGCCCAATATGTTATTCCATTTAATCACCTGCTGACTACGTCCAAAATTCACTCTGTTCAGAGTCCGTATTCATGCTATCTTTTTTTCTTTCTTTTCTTAATGAAGTGATTGAAATAAATATGACAGCTGTAAACGCCAGACAATCAACTCTTCTCAAAAGGGCGATAACTCAAAAATCATCTGTGCAATCATACCTGGATCTGGCCCTCTATTCAAACATGTCTCTATTCAAAGATCTTAATTCATTGGGACACCCCAAATTTGAAGTCAATCGGTTGAGTATTTTCGGAAATACAGGCATCTAAACTGGGCTCACCTGCCGCGATGTCAACTGAGGTACGGTTCACAACAAAACTATAGGAGCGACCATTTCCCAAATTCACTCTGTTCAGAGTCCGTATTCATTCTATCAACATTCAAAATCTGGAGTGATTGAAAAAAATGTACCCCCAGGCAATCAACTTTTATCAAATGGGCGATAACTCACAAATCATCTGTGCAATCATACCTGGATCGGGCGCTCTATTCAAAGAACTTTATGTATTAGAATGCAAGCGACGTGCGTTTGTGACACAAAACTTGCCTTTAAACATGGAAATTTTGGCCCGTTTCATAATGTTGTTTCCATTACTATGGAAACAACATAACGAAAACAGCGGCGAATGCAAAATGACGACAACTAAACAACTTACCTTAACAGCAGAAACGATAAATCCTGACAAACACGTTTAGTTCGGGGCACGGCAAAAGGCGTAATACCTATAGTGAACTAGGGCTCAGACAGGAGGGAAGAGAGTGCTTGGGGGAGGGGAATATTAATACACCTGTTGGCAGCGTTTCAAGTGTGTCTTGTGTCACGGGTGCAAAGAGAAGGGCGGGTGGGAGTGGCGTGTGTGGTACGGGTGGGCCGGGGTGGCTAACTCTTAAAAGCCCATCAGCGCAAGCCCATGCATTTTTACCTGAAATCTTCAGATCATTAGAAGCCACTTGAAGCCACTATTACGCAGTCTGCAGCAGTCTCAGTCCAGTAATAATAATATGTTGGTAAAAAGCATTCTAATCGAAACATTTTTCAAATAATTATTGGTAAATAATCCGAACAAAACTGATATTCGTCGGTACAGTTTCAATGTCACACGCAGTTCAAAGAAAACACTGTACTGAAACACACACGAAACCTTAGAACCTAAGACATCATTATGACGTAAATAATTATTTGTTTGTTAAAGGGGGTGGGGGGGCATTTTAACAGCACCAAACTGACTGCAGTATCAATCACAAAGTCGCTGTGTAACACAGTTGTGATATGATATGATACATTGTCAGAGTGCACTGTATATAACACAGTTGTGATATGATATGATACATTGTCAGAGTGCACTGTATATAACACAGTTGTGATATGATATGATACATTGTCAGAGTGCACTGTATATAACACAGTTGTGATATGATATGATACATTGTCAGAGTGCACTGTATATAACACAGTTGTGATATGATATGATACATTGTCAGAGTGCACTGTATATAACACAGTTGTGATATGATATGATACATTGTCAGAGTGCACTGTATATAACAACAACTCTATGTACAGTCTTTGTTGCTTGCGCAGCGTTAAGCTTCAACTACATCAACTAAGTAACTAAATGACAGCCGGCAAACTCAAAGGACGAACCTAATCTGCTAACACGTGAAACACCGGGAATCCACAAAGTGCAATACGCGGACAAAGTGCACTGTACAAGAACTGAATCAAAGACTATAGATCCGCGATTGCATAACGGGTCGACAACCCAGTCAGCGCAACACTATGGCATATATAAAAATGTGTGGGGTGTAGTGGTGTAGTAAGTGGCGTGTAGCAACATATTTTGTTGTCTCACTATGGGGTAACTCTCACCTTTTAGGGAGCATAAAATTAATTAATAAAATTAATACAGAATCGGCCGAAATCGACGCCTTCGCGCTTTGGCAACACTACACCAGACAGCATAATTATATACTACACATGCACTCTGACTACTAGGGCCTACTATAGACCTCCTATGGACCTGTGCAGCGGCGCGAAGCCGCCCTGACAAGCTCGCCCGGCTCAATATGCGGTGAGGCTGGCGGTGAGTGACCTAGTTTTCGCAAAGAACGCCACTGCCCGTCATCGCCGTATGGAACTCCATGCTTGTCAAAATAAGGCTCGCCGACAGTTCTTGCTGTGTATAATTATAGAGTTTTCCCAATTTGCTACCGCCGATAACGGAATCTACACCACGATTGTTTGTTGATTTGTTGGAAAACCGGCTGCGAGTTTTCACGCGGAGCAGTTTCAGTTTCGGTCCACTATGATTTTGACCGAAACTTGAAACTGCGACTTCAAGTCAGTTCAGTGAACGAGCAGTCTGGTCGTCACGTTTGGTCGATATCAACACTGAGACGAGTGTGGTGTATTTTCCGACCGTAATTCGGTCCACTATGATTTTGACCGAAACTTGAAACTGCGACTTTCAACGTCGGAGTAGTCGTTTTGTCGATATCGACACTGAGACGAGTGTGGTGTATTTTCCGACCGTTATCATGTCGCGGGGGGGGGGGGGGGGCGGGGTCGAAGTGAACATTATTTATACGCCGTCCGCACCTGGATATCTGGCTTTGATTTGCAATTGAAAGCTGCCATCGGCATTCCAACCCGTTCACGGCATTGTCGATATTTTTGCACATAATTATGGCGAAACATGGTTTGCCGAAACTGAGTGGAGGGATACTGAATCATTCGATGCTTACTCGTAACTTGAATCAGCGTGTCATCGCAGACGTTCAAGTCACGTGACACGGTGGACGTTATCCCCGCGGAACGTTTCATC
Organism: Batillaria attramentaria; assembly: GCA_018292915.2. Taxonomy (NCBI): domain Eukaryota; kingdom Metazoa; phylum Mollusca; class Gastropoda; family Batillariidae; genus Batillaria; species Batillaria attramentaria. The sequence goes on along the minus strand of JACVVK020000394.1, from coordinate 398,514 downwards.
CTGCAGTTTTTTTTACGCACATGTGTTCTCATACACAACCTCACGTCCGGACACGCGAACCCAAAATCAGGAAGTGTAACTACAACATGGCAGCGTCAAACCCGCTGAGCTGTAGGGGATTTACTGCCCTCTCGAGCACGAAAGTCGCTGAACGCCGCTTTGCCTTCTGTGTTCTACCCAGTGGCGCTCGGCAAAAGCGGTTGCTGAGAAATGTCTGACTACGTCCGCCCGCCGCCATATTGAAAATCGGCTGCTAGGTTTCCAAGTAGTGATAGTGGGTCCGGCTGAAGGCATGTAGCTAAAAAGATGATAACACCTATCGATAGGTTTATGTATTGATGACTGAAGGGGTTCATGTACAACATATACAACCTTTCTTTGTCTTTTGTTACGTATTAATTTTTTGAGCAGTATGTTTTAAGTGGCTGCTACGGTTAGGGTTAGGGTGATCGCCCTTTTAAGACAAATTGGTTGTCTGGCGTTTACAGGTGTAATATTTATTTAAATCCCTCCAATTCTTTAAGTAGATAGCTTGCATACGGACTCTGAACAGAGTCACTATTAGGAAATGGTTGCTCTTATATTTTTCATGTAAACCGTACCTCAGTTGACATTGCATGTGAACCCAGTTCAGATGCCTGTATCGGCTCTGAAAATGCTAAACAGATCGATTTCAAATTTGGGGTTTCTTAATCAAGATCTTTGAATAGAGGGCCCGATCCAGATGCGACTGCACACATGATTTGCGAGTTATCGCCATTTTCAGAAAAGTTGGTTTTCTGGCGTTATCGTCAGTTGACTCGAAAATTTGTACTCAAAGCACATTTCCTCTACAAGTATTGGTAGGAACTATTTCTGGTGGAGGCTAGACTGCCATGTCAGTCAGTTTAGTTTGGGTAATTATACGAAATTCTGGGAGCTACTTGCACGCACTTTTTCGGGTGCTTTCGGTTCTGCTCGATGCAAAGAGACGTAAGACACCCTCACATGCTCACTTTGACCCCTCCTTTCCCACATGTGGGTGCAAATAATTTATTTCATTTCACAAGTAGGGATATGCATGCAAATCCAATGCGCCATTTTGGTTGCTGATCACATGGGCACAACGTCATCACTACTGGGGTAATTTCGTATATTATTCTTCAAGATTACCTTTAGTTTGTGTTTGTCAGTGAGTGATAGTACTGACAAAACAGTTTAGAATCTGATTTCATTTACTGAAAAAATATCGTCTTTGAGAAAGCGTGTGTGCCAAACACATGCTGACCGGGCCAAGCAGGCTACCGCAGGGACAAATTAATAAAAGCTCGCCAGGTTTTCTCAGGTAGTCAAGTTGACGTCGGTGACTGATGTGGTCAACACTGAATATTCTTCAGTGCGGCTTAGACTGATTATTTGTTTAGTTGCTGTATTGCTCTTAGATCATCACCGTGTGAGGTGGAAGACCGAAACTGTGAAGCCAGCTAAGTGTGTCTGTTGAGGGTGGAACTGACTCTACAGACTGACACAGCGAGGTAGGGCCGCCGGGGTGCCGCTAGACTGAGTGAATGAGTATTCTCAGTTGCGTGTCAACAGTATGTCACAGTTTATAGCGGCCAGGCTCACAGTTTAAGGTACTGTATAAAAGCCGGGGATTTCCCACTAGTGGTGTCAGATTAAGGATCAGAAGAAGATGTGCCCGGCTTTCCCCGCCATAACTGAACTGAATACTGAACTTAACTCTTTTGTGTGTGTGTGTGTGTGTGTGTGTGTGTGTGTGTGTGTGTGTGTGTGTGTGTGTGTGTGTGTGTGTGTGTGTGTGTTGATGCCGGCTGCAGCGTGAGTTAACATACAGTATACGCCGGTTATAAGAAACTCGAGGGGGGAAATTTTTCGGTTTCTTATATCCGAGTTTTCTTAAATCTGAAAGTCGGATATAAGAAAGTATTTTGAAAAATATTTCTTATAACCGAGTTCAGTGAAAAAAAAGGCTTAAAACATTTCTTTTTTTCTCAGTTCGTGTATGTTTTGCATTAAATTAAGAAATATCTGGTTTCTCTTAAAGACCTGCACAGAATATATATGTGTAGAGTTAATATACACCAGTGCGCTTGTGTCCTTCAACGTCAGATTTTTTTGTTTGAACATGAAAATACTGTTTTTGCTTCCCAACTGTAGCGCTGGCGTTCATGTGGTAAAGAAAAAACAAAACAAAAAGAAAAAAAACCAACCAAACCAACCAACCTGTCACGACCGTGTGTGCTGCAATGTATGGGTGTAAGAGGTGCGTGCTCTTTCTTTACTCTCACTCACACGCAGTCGCACAACAGAAACTGATACTGAGACGTGCGGGGATTCACACCACCACAATATTATTGACAAGACGAACAGTCATCGCATAACACGTCACAGTACAGCTACAATACCAATCAAGAACAGGCAAGGTAATCAATCAAGGCAATAAATACTATGCCTAAATACAAATGATATAAATAATTGTATCTAAGAGCGCTCAGAGCTTTTTAACGTGCACGGGATGGTACCTCCAACGATGGTCAAGCGCGCAGATGTGCAGTTTTAGAAGCCGCAGACAATACCACAGGCGGCGGAAAATAGAACTGGCTCGGCAGCTCTACAATAGCATCACAACAGCCGATGCTCTCGCGGACCAGCACCCACGCTGAATCCCGGATACGGGCAGTCAGGCTCCCTCCCCTTCAGTCGTCGCAGGGCCATGAAATCCTCCACGGGACAAGGGACTACAGGGCAGCTTCTGGCTCCCGAAAACAGCCACTCGGGCTAGAACCCCTGTGCAACAATACACTATTGTAAGTCCTTGGGCTCAACTAGCACATACTGCCTATCTATGGGATAATATTAACCCATGGCACAAACCAGCGAACGCTCCTATGTTACGAACGCTAAAGGAAACTGCACATACTAAACGCTAAAGGTAGACGCCTACAGCTGTCACATCGGACAAGTCAGCAGAATATACAGACAGGTCAGTGTTAAACTCACTGATAAAACGGCTAATAACCAAACATACTTAGCCGACATAACACTTCGGCCACAATAGTCAAGTTTCATACTAACTTCCTGACCGTTGGTAATATCTACACAAGAGAAAATAGCTAACCTGAAACATAATACGGGAAATAACAGATATGAACCATTTACCTCCATATGCAAGATGCGAGGGGTTATGACGGTAGACCTTAAAGACAGCGGACGAGAAGAAGTGCCAGACTCTTGAACGGACGTGTCGGTACTACCGGGCCAAATGCGAATAGCAAGTGAATAGCAATGGTTTTTATACTGTTAGGGCGAATAGGGTGAGTATCGCACTGGATACACCTGCATCACGTGTAAAACGGGTTACCTGTATCGACTTAACAAGGGAAACGGACAGGTCAGCATATTATCCACAAATGTCCCGTGTAAAACCTTCACCTAAGGGATACATGCGTGGCCCGTGCAGAAAACAAGGCACGTGTGCCACACAGAACATAGTTACGATGCATACGGAAATCATACCAACCCGTCATACGGAAATCATAACAGCACATGATTTACCCTAAGTCACGCATCCGTGACATCACCCCCCTCCTCCAGTAGAAACCGACAGGTTTCTCAACATGGGGGTCGAAACAGTGAGACAACCAATGTCTACACTACCAGCTGATCCGATCCTGATCGCGACAGGCAATCGGCAAATACATTGAGCTTACCCTGGACAGGCTCAATGCGAAATCTGAACTCCTGGAGAGCAAGGGCCCAGCGAGTTATGCGACAGTTCTTGAACTTGCCTAAAGTGAGATAGGACAAGTGAGATATCTGTCAGAAGGTCGAAAAACTTGTGAAAGACAGCGTCTATATCATGCCTCTTTGAAGGGTCTAACTGACTGTCATACTTGACATTGGCAACAGTTTCGCCTTGAAGCGACGGTAGCGTCGGAAGAGCGATTTGGTCATCCTCAGTATCAGGGTGGAGGGTTCCGACAGCGGCGGATGCCGAACCGACGTGATACGAACACGCAACGTCGGCCAAATCAGATGAAGCGTGAAAGGCAGAAGCACAGTTCTGTTCTGGCTCAGAGGAATCAACGCTCGGTGGGTCAAACCCTACAGAGGTTTCCGTGTGGAATGGCAACAAGAGATGTAGTTGCATAAGTTCAGTGGCCGGTGATACGGCTGACACGGCAGTGAAGGGGACATCTATAACTGGCATCCTCTCTAGGGGGACGGGGGCCACTCTACCTTTAGGAACCGTTTTCTGGCAAACATCGCATGTTCTACAGTAGTCTTTGACTGCACAACGTACTCCTGGCCAAAAGAAACGGAGGAGGACTCTTTGCAGTGTGCGGCGAACTCCGCAGTGACCTGCCATGATACCGTCATGCGCCGTGCACAAGACAGACATGCGTAGCCTAGTGGGTACGACTATTTGCTTCGTGACACCTGCCTCGTTTTGAAAATGGCGGTATAAGATACCATCAGTGACTACAAAGGAAAACGTACCAGAACCGCTTTTCATAGACTGACCATCCTTGGCCTTTTGGAACAACGGTTCAAGGGTGGGGTCTTCAGACTGGGCTTTGATCAGGTCATCACGGCTTGTGTCCAAGCATGGCGGGAGTGCAGTGACTAATGGCTTGCTAGCCGCATCTGCCCTCTTAGCTTGCAAGCGAGTGGTTACTAGGCCAACAGCATCTACCTCGACGAGGGAAGAGGTATTTGGGGTGTCTGATACGCCCGGTAGATTACCTAGGATCAAGTCAGCTACTGGATCGTCAATGACACAGCACTCGACATCTCCTGAATAAAAGGGTGTGTCCACGGACACATGAGCTACGGGGAATGTCTCGACTGCACCTCCAAAAGTAATGCAATCTTGGGTTTCACCTGTGAACTGTTCCGGGGAGACAAGAGAGCGTTTAACACCCGCAGTAGTAGACCCAGTGTCTCGGAGTACCGTTACTTCTGTATTGCCTACTGTGCCTTTGGACACACGCAGGTCTCCAAGGGGTTTGTTCTTCCCAATTGCGCATATCACCATGCAGGCTAGCGCCTTCTGCTTTGAGGGACAAACATTGCTCCAGTGACCTGTGCCATGGCAAGTGTTACAAGTGTCAGTTGGCAGTGGCTTACGTCTGGGAAATCCACGATCATTTCGATTTTCTGCCTCTGTTTTGCTAGTCTCACTCTCGTTTGCCTGACCAGGGGTGGCTGAAGGGCCATAGTGATATGGGGGACGACCCCTGAATTTGCCGCGCTGTGACTTCGAGTACTGGGACTTGACATGACCCTGCACTACGCCTACAGAAGACGCAAACAACGTGGCGGAGCTATCTCTTTTAGCCATAGATTTGCCCGGGTGAGCATCTCTATACAGCTCAGCTGCCTCAGACATGGATTTAGCGTCTGTAAACCGCCTTTCCCGGAGGTACACACATAAGTCTTTTGCCACACTTTGCAATATTTGTTCACGTAACAAAAGATCGTGCAGACCCTGGTAGGTTTTTTCAGCACCTGAGAGATCTACCCACCTGTCAAACAAGTGACGGATTCGGGTGAGGAAGGAAAAAAATGATTCACCAATATCGGGACGAGCTGTCCTGAAACGTTCCCTGAACCCTTCTTCAGTACACAAGTACTTTTTCATGAATTGTTCCTTGAGGGAATCAAAGTCCACAAGACCACCCGAACACAGGGATTGATAAAATGTCAAGGGAGGACCCTGAAGACACGCCGCAAAATGAATAGGCCAGTCAGATTTGTTCCACTTTAAAGCCGTAGCGTGTGCCTCAAACCTAAAGATGAAGGCATCTATATCATCCTTCTCATGGTTGAATAATGGCAACTTCGGGTAGAATCGATGACCTGAGTCAGAACGGGGGGTAGGGGGAGGAGCTTGTGTTGCAAGCTCTTTCCATCCTTTCCCTGTCAAGCAGCCGTTTATGCTCTCGGTCCTGCCTCTCTAGTTCTAACTTAGCTTCCCTCTCTTTCTCTTCTAACGCTCGCTTAGCTTCCCTGTCTTTTTCTTCTAACGCTAGCTTAGCTTCTCTTTCTTTCTCTTCTAATGCTAGCTTAGCTTCTCTTTCTTTTTCTTCTAATGCTAGCTTAGCTTCTCTTTCTTTCCGTCTCTCGTCTCTCTCCATAGCTTGCTCTATGTACTTTTGAACATCTGCCCCGGAATACCCGAGTTGCTTAGCCTGCTTAACCAACTTCTCAAACTGTTCTTCAGAGATCTCCATGTTTGCAGGTAAGCTATATGTCCAGAAGATTCTAGAACAAACTAAGCGAACTGAATAGATCCTTCAAACGGCAAACAAAATTTTCAGCCTAGGAACAAGCAAGAACAGACACAAGTTTTAACAAGCATGACTGAAACTGCAGATTAAACAAAATGAAATCAAATTAAATCAAATCAAATATCACGAATGAAATAGCGCATCAACTCAAGCAGCAAAGCGCAAACCAACATGCACAGCACCATGTCATCAAGTACTGAAAATATCAAAGCCAGTGACGTCTTGTCACTAAATACATGCGATCGAAATAATCAAACGCACATTAAGAAAAATGCAACATGCAATGAATGAGGGTGTTTGCCAGACACCAAAGCATACGAAGCCAGACAAAAAAAAGCATGCGAAGCCAATCATTCAAAAACGCAAATGAAGTACCTATGGGTTTTCAGTTGGGCATCCCACCAAGTAACTGAAAAGTTTAGAACAAAATCTCGCAGAGTTCAAAGTAATTAATACAAATATTAACAAAAAGCAAACATACACGGTAACTGATAACAAAATACACAAGAACAAACAGTGGTGGTGCGGGATCCAACACAAGGTGCCCTACCGGAGGATAGACAAGAGATAACGAAAAGGTGGAGCTGGGAAGACAGACAGGCTGTACAAAAGAAAGGCAAGAAGACTAGTCCCTTACGGCAGCCGGAAACACGACATACCGACCCGTACGAGGCTGGAGACGGGGGAAAAACTAAACAGAAAATGACAAGCTCATTCAACCCAAAGGTGGGGAAGGTGGGGCCCTAGTATTAGTAAGTTAGGAGAGGAACGGGGTCACCACTGTCACGACCGTGTGTGCTGCAATGTATGGGTGTAAGAGGTGCGTGCTCTTTCTTTACTCTCACTCACACGCAGTCGCACAACAGAAACTGATACTGAGACGTGCGGGGATTCACACCACCACAATATTATTGACAAGACGAACAGTCATCGCATAACACGTCACAGTACAGCTACAATACCAATCAAGAACAGGCAAGGTAATCAATCAAGGCAATAAATACTATGCCTAAATACAAATGATATAAATAATTGTATCTAAGAGCGCTCAGAGCTTTTTAACGTGCACGGGATGGTACCTCCAACGATGGTCAAGCGCGCAGATGTGCAGTTTTAGAAGCCGCAGACAATACCACAGGCGGCGGAAAATAGAACTGGCTCGGCAGCTCTACAATAGCATCACAACAGCCGATGCTCTCGCGGACCAGCACCCACGCTGAATCCCGGATACGGGCAGTCAGGCTCCCTCCCCTTCAGTCGTCGCAGGGCCATGAAATCCTCCACGGGACAAGGGACTACAGGGCAGCTTCTGGCTCCCGAAAACAGCCACTCGGGCTAGAACCCCTGTGCAACAATACACTATTGTAAGTCCTTGGGCTCAACTAGCACACACTGCCTATCTATGGGATAATATTAACCCATGGCACAAACCAGCGAACGCTCCTATGTTACGAACGCTAAAGGAAACTGCACATACTAAACGCTAAAGGTAGACGCCTACAGCTGTCACATCGGACAAGTCAGCAGAATATACAGACAGGTCAGTGTTAAACTCACTGATAAAACGGCTAATAACCAAACATACTTAGCCGACATAACACTTCGGCCACAATAGTCAAGTTTCATACTAACTTCCTGACCGTTGGTAATATCTACACAAGAGAAAATAGCTAACCTGAAACATAATACGGGAAATAACAGATATGAACCATTTACCTCCATATGCAAGATGCGAGGGGTTATGACGGTAGACCTTAAAGACAGCGGACGAGAAGAAGTGCCAGACTCTTGAACGGACGTGTCGGTACTACCGGGCCAAATGCGAATAGCAAGTGAATAGCAATGGTTTTTATACTGTTAGGGCGAATAGGGTGAGTATCGCACTGGATACACCTGCATCACGTGTAAAACGGGTTACCTGTATCGACTTAACAAGGGGAACGGACAGGTCAGCATATTATCCACAAATGTCCCGTGTAAAACCTTCACTAAGGGATACATGCGTGGCCCGTGCAGAAAACAAGGCACGTGTGCCACACAGAACATAGTTACGATGCATACGGAAATCATACCAACCCGTCATACGGAAATCATAACAGCACATGATTTACCCTAAGTCACGCATCCGTGACACAACCAAACAAAAAAGAGCTAAGGAGGGAGAGAGAGAGAGAGAGAGAGAGATTCTGAGTTATGTGCGCTTGTGTCCTTCAATGTCAGATTTTTTTGTTTGAACATGAAAATACTGTTTTTGCTTCCCAACTGTAGCGCTGGCGGTCATGTGATAAAGAAAAAACAAAACAAAAAGAAAAGAAAAAACAACCAAACCAACCAACCAACCAACCAAACAAAAAAGAGCTAAGGAGAGAGAGAGAGATTATGAGTTATTCAGTGAATAATCTAGTCTTACCAACGAAAAATTTTGGGAACACAAGTTTTATTTTTTTTCTTTTCAAAGTGAATAATGTAATCATGATCATGCGCAATCATGTGCCTGTCCTAAGTGACGTCAGACCTGACCCGTTTTCTTAGAATGAGTGAATTTTTCTTGGAAATGTACTTTCGGTTTCTTAGAATGAGTGAAATTTTCTTGGACATGTACTTTCGGTTTCTTATATCCGAGTTTTTGTATCAAGCGGGACAAGAAATTTGCTTTCCTAAAACCGAGTTTTCTTATAAGCGAGTTTCTTGTATCCGAGTTTTTGTAATACATAATAAAGAAGAGTTTGGCCGGGGGGAAAAAATTCGTTGGCAATAACCGAGTTTTCTTATATCCGAGTTGCTTATATCCGGCGTCCACTGTATCTTTAATTTTTGTCGCTTTAAAAATGAATAAGGAGTTGTTTAACTTTAATGCCTCAGTTGAAAGAGAGAACATTGTTTTGAGAGGATGGGCTCCATATAGGTCACACACACACACACACACACACACACACACACACACACACACACACACACACAAAATACACAAGCAGAAACATAGTACATTACACTTTATTCAGTCAGGTGTATGACAATTCACTGCGAACTTGAAGTGAATAACATCACATTACATTTCATCTACAGTCATTATACTTATGAGCGAATGAGCATTGGCATCATGTTTTTCACCCCCACCCCCCCACCCCTTCCCATTTATGGCTATTTTGTCTTTCCCTCTTATTGTTTTCAGCAATTCAAACTTCATTACTGATGCTCCGCCAGCGGGCCTCACTGTGAAAATAACTGATTTCACTGAGAAGAAAAAAAGCAACAACAACAACAAAAACAACAACAACAAAAACATTCAGTGAAATCAGCTCACTGTGGTGTTACAGAATTCTCAGGCTTATAGACAATGTATGGTAACACAGTTGGATCATGATGACAATGTTCGATGTCAGTCAGATGTACCACTGGGTGCGTTCCATGGGGACGAAATATCGCGGGAACGTTTTGTTCGGGAACGATTTGTCGCCAGGAATGAAATATGGTCCGCGACGAAATGCATTCCTGTTCCAGGGGCCGCGCTTCTCTAACCCTGCAACGACGCCCAAATCGGGCGAACCGAGACCGGGCTGAGCTTAGTAATGATTATATCAAAATGCTCGGTGACAAGGGAAGTGGACAGTTGCGAACAACTTTGATGTCCCCGTGTTATTTCAGTGTGCACAGAAGCGGTGAAACTGTCGCATTCACCAGCACAGTACATTTTAAGCCTGTTTCCAGCCTGCATGAGTTGTCCCCCGTGCATATACGACCCGCAATTTTCGTGCACGCTTTGTGCTCTTCCACGAAAAAATGCGTGCTCGTTGCGGGGTCGGCCCGCTATTGCGCGGGGCCGCTATTGCGCGGGGCCGCTATTGCGCGGTGACTATTTGTCATTCAACCAGTCTCTCAAAACAGTGTAACAGAAATACCCAAAGCCAAGAGACGCAGCCTACAGAATTCTGTGCTGACAATCATTCAAACGTGTTCCAAGTCGGTGTTTTTGTTAAATTCTCTCAAATGTTCTTTCCCTTGATTACTTTAGTTAAAACTACCTAATTTGCAACCAAAAATACCGACTTTGTGCGGGAATCCGGAATAAGGTATAATATACGATGCAGCCTAAGGTATAATATACGATGCAGCCTAAGGTATAATATACGATGCAGCCTAAGGTATAATCAAAGTAAGCCACAATGCAGCCTAAGGTATAAATATCTCAGATCATGTGCTGTGACTCTCACGAGCACTAAAGTGATACAAAACAAATTTCAAATTTATCTATAAATGTTACTTTCGTCATTTAATAAAGAGTTTATGATGTATTTTATTATAAAGAAGTAGAAAAACAATGAAAACACTCATTTGTCAGATTTTTACCAATACCGGCAAGCCATCCATAATACTACGCGTACATTGACCGTCACCGTCTATAAGCATTTTGATTTATACTTCATTTCTGTTTGTTTGAAATGATAATAAACCATTGGCAAGTGCCAAAATAATTGATTTAAGTAGTACAAGAATCTGTTTATGATTTAGACCACCTGTTTGTTAATATCACGTAAGACGTCGAAGCGTGAAAGCGTGCCTTTAAGTTAAGGGCTGTAACTCTGGTGCATCCCTATGGATTCTTGGGAACATTTTTGAAATACGATCCTAGGAAGACATTTGGCACCATCGTAGTACATTCCTGAGGGGGAGGGGGGCACGATAGGCCCCGTCACCTTGGCAAGTATTCCGCTTCTTATAGATGATATGTTCGTAGGTCGCGCAATAGCAGACCCGCGCAATAGCGGACCCGCGCAATAGCGGCCCTGCCCCCTTGTTGCGGCAAGCCGGGAAGGCAACTCATGCAGGCAATACTCTCGAAACAGGCTGAAAATGTACTGTGCTGGTGAATGCGACAGTTTTCACCACTTCTGTGCACACAGAAACCCGACAAGTTCTTTTCAAAGAATGAAACCATTCCAAAATGTCTCAATGCCGTTACTACTCTTCCTGTTCATGACAGTTTTCAAGAAAACACGTCAACTGCCGAGCCATATTTCTTTTGGTGTTATTGTCACTTGTGGCTCGGGGTGGGGAGTGGTGGGACATCTAGGCTCACTTTGATGCCTTTTTACAGCTCCTTTCAGTTACTTATGCCGACATCCATGATCGCCAGTCCACTCAAATCTGTCTACAGTTTAATAACTAAAAACAAAAACAAAACGTTCGGTAGGTAGCTTACAAATACCTATTCCCCTCAATATATCAAAGCAAAATAAAGAAAGAAAGGAAAGAAAAACAGAAAACATTGTTGGCGTTTGTAAGCCAAAAGCACTGTCTAACTATCTGCGTCCGTCAATATTTTCCCTCAAATGTCGCGAAAGTAGAGGAATGGTTACATTAATTCTATTGATAATAGTTATGGAACTGTAGCTCCATACTGACGTTACCCGTTCCTCCCTAATGTTACTCAGCCGCTGATTAAAGATCTAAGCTCCCAACAAAAAGCTTTCCGAAGTGTGAAAAAAAATTAACAGAGTCGACCGTGCAAGCACAGTCAACTCTGTCACAGTTGCAGAGTTTTCAGCGTCCCTAACCGTGAGACCCCAATCAAAGCCAAGGGCAGCCTGATTTCACAGCTCAATTTGCGTTTTTACAGTGAGCGAGAAAGATCGTGCAGCACTCAACATCCGCTAGACACTATAGCGATGTGTCTCGCTCACTGACCAAAAGCCAAAAAATTTCACGGCAAACTCGTGTTCTGGTTTTATAAGGGTCCCCGGAGCGCTGAAAACTCTGCAACTGTGACAGAGTTGGCTGTGCTTGCACGGTCGACTCTGTAAAACTCTCAATGCTCGGGTCATGAGTTCGATTCCCGGCTGAGGCCAAACATTTGTGCAGGACTTTTTCTCGTTGCCCCGTCTTTGATATCTATAATCATCCACACGTGATGGAAAAGGACGTTAAACACCTAGAAACCCACCCAAAACCCACTCTGTAAAATTGTTCACACTTCGGAAAGCTTTCCGTTGGGAGCTTAGATCTTTAAAGACACTGCTTTGCATGGAGGGACAATGTCACTCAAAACTTTGATACTGTTAACCGAATGAGGTGACTCTTCAGTTGCGTTCCGCGACCCTGACCCTTTCTGAGAAAAAGGAACGTAAGTATATATAATTAAAATGTACATATATTTAAAAAGAAGAAGAAAAAGCTCTTTAATTTGACACAAGAATGGTGTTCGCGTACTCCCAACATTATGAATACCGCGGTGAGGTGAAGCAGTAGTGGTGCTGTCGGTACAGTATGACATCACAGCACAGTTTGTGTGTATAACGTGGAATACCATGGTGGACTTATGCACCTTTCGGGAGAATGGGCCACCTTTTATTAACATAAAACTGCGAATTATAATAATAGACAGATGACTTTCTTTGAGCCTACGGAGCTTAATTTGCATGGATAGCGCCGAAATGTTTGTTTGTTTTGTTTGTTTTGAACTGACAAAAAGATCAGCTAACAAGCGCTTCACAACTGCTGGATCACCGCGTGGATGCGAAAGCGAACTTTACTGATGGACAACATCACGCCGGTTCGAGTCTTCAGCATGGGGTCTGTGATGTTATATCTTGATACAAGTGTATTTGATATAATTATATATATATATATATATATATATATATATTATATTTGTATTTAATATATTGGACGAAAAGTTCTGCTTGAGATATTTTAAAAGTAGCTTCGTGAAACTAGGGAAGAACTGGTATGTATCAACATCACACCAAAGTGCCCATACATTGACCAACACAATAAGCATTACTTTTAACACATTATATGGAATGCAATGGATATGTACACAAAAAGTATTCACGCAAAATACATGTACTTAGAGGCATAGGTAACAAAGGAAATCTAATTAAAAATAGAGTACAGTCAACGGAGAATCGTTATATGTGTATATGAAATTGCATTTAAAAAATGAATTTTAAAAAAAAAAAAACAGAATCTCAGTTCTCAGGAACCTTCATTCTTGGCAGACTAATACTAGTTATGTACAATATGAAGCTTTGAATCATATACTGAGAAGCGAACGTTTTGCACGTGTTTCTTGTTACCAGTCATACACTGAGATACACACAACTATTTTTCGCAAAACATGGACTTACCCGGAGTGAATCAAAATTGTTCGGCTTTTTACATTGAAGACTCAGCAGTTTTGCAATTTGCACGAAACAATTTTGTACTGAGGAATTTGGTGAATACGAAATGCACGGGATTACTTTTTGTTGTGTTAGATACTCACTCGTTGTGTTTGATACTCAATGCGCACAAAAGCTTGAGTTCAGATCATCGCTGTAAGCAGGCAACCGAAACATGCTAGTTGTCATCGACGACAACATACGTCCACAAAACCACAATCGGTCGGCAACCTACCTAAGCGCTGTTGGAACCGTTCTGCTCGACCTCGGTGTGAAACTTCCGGTGTGACATCCTAGTACTAATGCAGAACTATCCACCCAAACTACGCCTCAGTTAAAGGGCATCTGTTTGTTAATGATAAAAAAAAAATCCGTTCAGCACGCAGATGCCCCGTGGCAAAACTAAATTATTTCGAGCAAAATGTGATCCGTTAGGTGCAGTACCCTAATTTTACCGGAAAAGCACAGTATCGAGCATTTCGCATATGTTTCTGGCCGCGTATTGCAGCTAGGGTATCGCCCAAAGCCCAAAACACGCTAAGGTCTGATTACTGCCTTGCAGCACCCCAGGAACACAACCTGATGTGAAGTTTTGCTTTGCTGGTAATGGGTGGGTGCCTACATGACACCGGGAACACCTTGGTTTCAACAGATGATCACACCAGATACAGAATTTCCACCCTTCTGAATGCTTGTCGTTACACTGGATTGGGGCAGTCAGACCGGCGTGCTTGATTTACTCTGTAAATTACACATTACACTGCTGGTAAACTATTTTTGTGGCGTCTAGTTTGCTGAGAGATGGCCTGAGAACGATATTCTGAAGTTTCATAAAGTTTAGGCGACTGGTTAATTTTTTATGATTAGTTTACAACAAATGTTCAGTACTTTTGCCTCTCAGTATAGTATGATCAAAACTTCACATCACATGATCTAGTACGGTGAAGAGAGGTCAGAACCTTCAGTATAAGGTGAAAATCTTTACATCATTAAAACCGACTTCAATTTAATTCAGACAATTTATAAACTCTGGCTAGAAAACCAACTCGCAATCAGAAAAGTGCTGAAACAAAGATAAAACTTCCAAAAGTACGACCGGTGATGAGAAATAGACAACTTCCACATCTTTCACCGATAAGAATTACGTCTGTTAGTTTGCATTCAACAAGAGGGTGGGTGGGTGTTTGGGAGTTTAACGTCCTTTTCCACCACATGATGGTGATATCAAAGACGGGCATTCAACAAGAAGGGCTCATGTACTATATACAGTGCATCTCTACAATGGCCTTGAGCAATAAGTAAAGAGGCATCGCAGATTGTTCAGGTGTAAGAAGACAAACTGGCTCACGAAGGAATTTACTCCAGAGCAGACATATCTCAAAGAAATTCTTACTCCGGGGTAAGATCCTCGTACGACAGAAGCAAGGTCAAGCCAAAGGAGTACTTCTATCGTACATTTTTACCAGGAGTAAAGCTCTCGTGGGAGCGAGATTTTCGTATTACACCGCTTAAAATACAATACCAAGGCAAACAATATTCAGTCCTCTTCAGGTGCAAATGATACGAACCGTGGCTATTTCTATGAACGTCTTAAAATTCCTCCACTGGGATACTGACTGGCATATTTACAGCATCGAGAGAGTCTTCACAAAAAATAAAAAGTCGTACACCAAACAACAAAATTAAACAAAACAGTCATTCTTGAAATTCTGATGAAAGTAGAAATAGTCAGATTTATGAATCTCCATAAACACCACTGAACTCGATGATGTCACATTTGGCTCGAAATCGTGTCTTGATTGTGACATTGATCCTGATAGACAGTGTCAGCGTTCTTCTAGATAATCTATTTTAAAAAGTTCATTTCTTAAAAAACACAATCCACTGCTGTGGACATTTATACACACAAGTAATTGACATGCAAGTTATCCACTCATCTTTATCAGAGTCTAGCGTATGGTTATGATAATAATAAACATGCATTCATTTATCCTAACCTACATGGAGCATGTTAGTAAGTTCTACGCACCGTACATAATTACAACTCAGTATGACAAATTACACGTTTACCAAGAACACTCAGTTGAGGCCAGAGTCAAGCCTGTTCAAATTTTTGTTCATTTTGAACGCCTCAAGGGTGATATCGGCGACGTTTATACAACTCAACAACACAAATAACTCTGTGGTACTTTGAAACAACAGTGCGACAGACATGCTGTAATTATGATGAAAGGCAAAAGTTCTGTACAAGCGAATTATTTTGCAAAAGGATAAATCATAATAAAATAGGTATCGCAAACTTCAGAGAAATTCTGATAACCAGTTTGCTAATGATTCACCTGTAAATAGTGAAATCGTGCCCCAAACCTCTACCATCATAATTATGGCCAAGTTGGCCAGGTGTCTATCAAATCCATGACACTTAGGCCTTGTACCAAATGACGCAAACAGCGTACGATATCGCCGTCATTTATCATCCGGTTTGAGCCATCATATGCCAAAAAGGCGTAGGTATCTATCCAGTCCACGACGCTTAGGCCCTTGTACGAAATGACGCAAATAGCCTACGATATCACTGTCAGTTATCATCAGGTTTGACCAAAATGTTCACTCACTAGTCTAAGACTTAGCTCTCTTCTCAAAATGATAACGGCCGGACTATCATAAACATGCGTTCAACGCTTAGTCCCTAAACTTGTCTTAGTCCCCATTCATGCACCTCGTACTAGTCGGATAGTGCCACTTTAGTTGAGCTTATCTCGGACTTACCACTCTCCGTATCTCTGTCCCCTGAGGACCGAAATGACTAATATTCTGTGTCAACATAACTGACGTCATTTGCTTCATCATCTGACATGTGATTGTATGCTATGCATGGCAACGTAGTTGACGTCATCATCTCAAATGAAACTCAGTTTCTCTTCTTCTGAGTCAATTTTAGGTCCTCTGGCTTGTATTGCATCTTCTACCACTTCCAAACTACCGATTAAACTTCTCTTTTTTTTTTCTTTTTTTTTTTGGGGGGGGGGTGGGGGTGGGGGGGGGGGTTACGTGTTTGGGTTGTATTTACAGTCAAGCCGGACGACCTCGCCTTTTGGGCGTGTGTCTGTTACTGCGTTAAGATTGGTTCAAAGCGAGCTGTTGCTAAAAAAATAGTGTACATGTAGACTCAGGGCTGCCGAACAAGATCGCTAAGCAGTTTTTAACTTGGGGGAAAAAACTTCAAATGCAATACAAACGCTATCGTAATGTAAGTGCACAGTATCAAGATTTAGGAAGAATCTCGAAAAATGTTTAACTGAACTCGACTTGCGTCTCGTTCAAATAACAATTTTCTCGATTCTTCCATAATTCTTGAGATTGTGCACTTTCTTTAAGACAACTGATACAATGGTTGGTCCAGTGGGTTCGATGTGAACTGCTGACATCTGGCCTCACTTGCTGTCAACGAAGCAAAACGCTTACTCCTTCAAAATGTACAAACAGTATGACGGCGTATAAAATATGTTGATTATGAAGAGAGGCAACAATACTTCTGAATCTGGTGTTTGTAAAAGGTATGTTTCACACGAGAAAACACAATATGTACAATATAGCTGAACATTTTTACACATTAAGCAAAACACAGGAATATACATGTGCTGTCAAACTCTGGTTCTTTTCCAGTGTGCAAGATTGAGGCATTATTGAAGTTTTGTCAGATTGTAAGGAAAAAACAATTGTAATCAAAGGATACACAAACTACGCAATGCTTGCGAAATATGTAAACAAAGTCATAACCATCGTTAATTTTTACACATTAAACATGAAAAGACAGCAGTGCATACATGTATTGTTAAAACCTTCTTCAGTGTGCGACAGTTGGGACATTCTAAGTTCGTCACATGAAGTAATTTAAAAAATAAAACAATACTGGCACACTATACTATATAACTTACAATATCTACACATTAAACAAAAAACATATAAAATATATACATGCATCTTTAAACTCTGATTCTGCTTCAGTGAGCGACAGTTGTGTCTACGTTCTGTAATATTGTGGTGACACCATCAGGACGTCCTCCCTCCCGCAGGAGCTCAAGGCGCCTTACAATCAACACAAGCATATGATCGACAAAACACATGGCATATTACACATACTATAGTAAATAAAATGTTTCATAGTTTATAAAGAAAGGACGGTTGTGTCATCATTCAAGTTCTGTCAGACATCAAGAAAAACACACAGTAAAAATTAAGTCACATACTACACGTAACACAGCGGGTATTGCGCATGGCACAGTGAATAAAAAGCTGGTATGACTGTATAATACATACCTCTGACTGAAAATTACCATTCACCTCATTAATAGAAATCAGTCATAATGATGATACACACACACACACACACACACACACACACACACACACACACACACACACACACACACACACACACACACTACAATGACCCAAATGCAATGAAAAAAAAATACTACTGCTATCTAAACCCTTTTCCAATGTGGGTTTTTTCCAGTCTATAGTCTCATATAAAAAAAGGATAATACCGACTACTGCATGGTGTCACAGTTCACTGGTCTATGTACAACATCTGGCAGGTGGTAGCTAGAAGACGGAGGATGAATTTCAACATGAAGAAAATATAAATGTTTTCACTAGACAAAACAGTTATTGGCATCTGGCTTCATCAGTCAACGACGTAAACAGCTTCTCTACCTAGCAGTCGTTCGCCACTCCATCACTGGTTCATTTAATTACAAAACAATGATGTGTTTCATACTATGTACAAAGAGTATGGCGGCGTACAAACTATATTCTTAGTTAGGATGAAATGTTACAGTTCTGTACATGCGAATTATTTTGTAAAAGGCATGAAGCGTAATGAAAACAAGAATGTTAAGTCCAGTCCAGTGAAAGCACAACAACAAGAACTGCTGAAATCTTGCTTCACTTGCTGTCAACAATGTTATGTCCAGTCCAGTGAACGCACAACAATAAGAACTGCTGAAATCTTGCTTCACTTGCTGTCAACAATGTTATGTCCAGTCCAGTGAACGCACAACAATAAGAACTGCTGAAATCTTGCTTCACTTGCTGTCAACAGTGTTATGTCCAGTCCAGTGAACGCACAACAGTAAGAACTGCTGAAATCTTGCTTCACTTGCTGTCAGCAATGTTAAGTCCAGTCCAGTGAACGCACAACAATAAGAACTGCTGAAATCTTGCTTCACTTGCTGTCAACAGTGTAATCAGCTTTTGTTGCTGAGTCCATCATCTCTCATTATTAACACGCGTGACACTATGTACAAACAGTATAATGGAGTATAAAGTATATTCTTAGTTCTGATGAATGGAAACAGTATTGTACATGTAAAAATTGTGACAGATATGAACCAAAATAAGAAAACCATAATATTGAGTTCAATGGAGTCAACGCATAAGAATATGAATTGAGGATATCTGGCTCCGTCTGCGGTCAATGATGCAAAAGAAAACTTTTAATTCTAGCAGTAGCTCACCTCTCCAACAAGGATCATTTAACTAGAAAACAAGTTGTTTCTCCAAACTTCATATTATTTTGTCTGTTTTGTTGTTATTGTTGCCGGTTCTCCCCTCTCCAAGTTCTACCAACGACACTAGATCTTCTACGACCTCGACCGATTAGCCACGTGACTGGGGGTGGGGCCGGGTGGGGGAAGAAGGGGGAGAGAGAGAGAGAGAGAGGCAGAGATAGAGGGTGGGTGGAAGGGTGTTTAGGAGTTTAACGTCCTTTTCCACCACAAAAGGGTGATATCAAGGACGGGGCAACGAGAAAAAGGCCAGCACAAATATTTGGCCCCAGCGGCCGGGATTCGAACTCTCGGCCCAAGCATTGAAAGTCCAACGCTCTACCATTCGGCCACCCTGGCTCCCCAGAGAGAGAGAGAGAGAGAGAGAGACGTCAGTTCCGTGAACTAAACATTTGACGTCAGCCTCAGGCAGGTCGTCATACAGAGAGAGAGAGAGATGACGTCAATTCCGTGAACTAAACTTTTGACGTCAGCCTCTAGCACTGAGATCGTCTGAGGATGCTTGTTCATGTCTTGTGATTTCCCTGTTGGCTTTGTGACTTCTCCAACTGAATTATTTTTCACATGAAATCTGGAAGATCTAGAGGGCTGATGAAATGTCGGAAGCAGTGACGATACTGTCTGTGAACCAAACATTTGACGTCAGCCTCAAGCTGCTCGTCTGTCAGGTGATACTTCTTCATATCTTGTGATTTCCTTGTTGTTTCTGTGACTTCCGTGACTGAATTAATTTTGATATAAAATCTGGAAGATCTAGAGAGCTGATGAAACGTGGACTTAAGTGCCTCGGGTTGTACTTACGAAATTGCAAAATTGGAACTTTTTTGACCAGCGCTTCTCGCAGAAACGTGAAAAAATGTGTTTATCTAAAAGCTCTGTTATTCTTAATACTAAAGCTATAATAGTGCAGTAGTTCATGTCATATGTGCAGTTGGCATAAGTGACACAAATACCGGAATGATGAGTAATTTGAAGGAGTCTTTTCATAGATATTTGGCCTTATATGCAAACAACCCCTACCTCGGAAATATTTTTCTTACACAAAACCTGTCAGAGCTACAGAGCTGTGCTACGAAAACAGGCAGTATAATTGGATGATCTTCCCAATTTCAGAAGATGAAGCCATCTGGACATTTTTTTCGAAAAAATTCGTAACATGACCGATTTTTTAAAATCGGCGATAACTCTTCTGAAAATGCGGCAGGCTAAAAATCGTGAAAGGTAGCTCTGGAGAAGGTGAATTCCCATTTTATCTCAAAGTAAAAAGGCCTCAAACGAGGTGGTTTAGGAGATAGTCATCATTACATCCGTCCACACATACACACACACACACGTCTCACAACTCCCGCCAAAAAGAACGCAGCAGCATAGTGTGCACGTAAGGTGTCTATGACGCAGATTTCGTTACGTCACTGTGTGCGTGAAAGTAAGTATTGTGTGGAGAAACGTCACAGTCTTGTTTTGTATCACTGAAACTTGCTGCTGCGCGTAGCAAAATCTGCCCCGTCTCATAAAGTTGTTTGTCTATAGAGAAACAACTTAAAAAAGTATTATATAGTCAAACACCATAGTGATACACACTACACTTCAATTTTTACAAATTATCAAAAGATAACAATGTACATATATTGTCAAAATCTGATTCTCCTTCAGTGTACAACAGCTGCGTTACAATTTCAGTTCTGTTAAATTGTAAGGGGAAAAAACATAGTAATGAATCAAACAATACACAAAGCACACAGTGTATGTGAAACATTTACAAAAAGCCATAGTAAAACGATACTATTTTTTACATATTAAATCATAATAATAACAATAAAGAAGACTTATAAGGCGCCTATACATGTAAACTCAACAGGATCTAACCGCCCACAACATTAAACATAACAAGATGGCCACCAGCCCAATATGTTGTTTCCATTCAATGACCTGCTGTAGTCGCAGTCGTAGTCGTTGTGTCATGTATGCAGCCCGCGCGCACACGCCGGAACGCAAGCTCTCTGACATCAAGCATGCTGACATAAAGAAAGTACTGGAAACCCTTTCCGTGCCTCTATGCACTCGCAAAACCCCAAACACATGAGGTCGTGTGAGCTCGCCTATCTTGTTGACGTCACAAACTTAACCATACAAGTTATACGGTAGTCGCTGCTTGAGGCATATTTTAGCTTTTTATTCTGTATCCATCGTGTCGTGATTTCTATAGTCTGCCTCTACAGCTGAAAGCGCTGATGTGGAAAACAGTTCAACAGAAGACAATCTTTGCCGAGGACCACACACCGCATCTTTCAAGCGGCGAAGAAACGCCAGCCCCTCCTGAACAATCTGGTAGATAGCAGCCGTCACCAGCCGCCAATTTCCTCCCACTACTGTCACAGCGGTAAGCTAAGTACCTTCGTTGTGGTCGATGTCTTCCACTTCTATCTCCTTTGTTATAAGGTTCTCATTTTGTATTTGAACATGTCTGGGGCCGCCATTCCCTATGACCCACTCCACAGGAGTTAAACGTTTGGCTATTGGCGAGTTTGGAAGAAACCTGTAGGCCTTTGGCCCTTGCTTGTTGTAGAAACAAACCCCGTGGTAGTATGGTACCTGCACTTCCACAACCCGTTCGTCTTCTCCGGCATTTTTGGGGCGACGAAAGATTAACTTCACGGGTTCTGGGGATGAAAGTCCGACCCACAGCATCGTTTTACAAATTTTGTCCCAAAGATCTCTACCAATCTCTGTGCGCTTCTTTTCCTCCATGCGTATGAATCCAAAACCGAGGTAGGTCTTTGTGTTGGTCCTCCGTCCCACTTTACCCGGGTTTTGATGAACACCGAGAAACAGATGTCCTCCGGTATCAACACCGGACATACCGCTGATACAGTCCCGCACTTTAAGCCCATCCCAGTACTTAAGCTGCGGAAACTCTTTCCCTTCAGTAAGTGCCTTTCTTTCAACATCTTTTGCCTGCTTAGAGGCAGACTCATAGAAAGGGGTTCCGTCGATAAAGACTTCTTCTTCTTTTATGAGCTCTACCGAGGCAGCCAGGTTTGATGGACTGGAAGCTCGCGATTCTTCGGATAATTTCTTAACACGAGCTACCATTTCTGTCTGCGTAGGAGTGAAGAATCCGGCATCTTCAGACGACTTGATGTAACTTTTTAAAGTACTCACACCCAGTCTCCTACTTCTTGGTTTTACGAGAAAGATGAAGTGCGCGCCAGAAACAGAACATTCAAAGTTGTCTGAATAACCTGAATCGTCAGGTATGAGTTTTGTCACTGTATCTCGTATCGCAATGTTGAACGCATGAAATGAACGGACATCCTGTGCATGTAGAATCACTACTCCTCCACCAGGTGTATTTAGCAAGGTGCTGACACTTTTCCGAAATTTCTCTTTAGGCGTTTCTCCTTGTGTTGTGTTCGATTTCTTCTGTATAATTTCTTCTGCTTCGTGTTCCAGGGACACAAATGCAGCAGCGCTCAAAGTGATTCTCGAAAGTAAATCCCCACACTTGCAGCAAACTGAAATGAAGTGCAGTTGCCCGTTTTAGACATTTTTACACGCACTCACGTTTTGCGAAGGCTTTACTCCATGTCAATCGGTTAAGCATAAAACGTGTGCGAAACTGTCGCTAGTGAATTTTTAAGATAAATAATAATAGGGTCTGCAACGGGAGAGAAATACAATCCTTTTGCGGAGAGAGACAGACAGACAGACAGACAGTTTATTCTTCTGTCTACAGAACCTTAAATCTTAAATTGATTCTGACAAATGACATATGAAAAGAAATCTCATCAAATGCCCAGCACCCTAAACGTTCATTTTCATGCACCTAGTGCTTACAGTACAAGCATACTACAAGGTCTAAATATGATCTGAGACGTGGGCACCGTGTTTTTTTTTTTCTTTATCTGTTTGGATCAAAGGAACGAGCTCTTCAGGACTGTCTGATTGTAATCCATGAAAATAAAAATACGAGCATGAATAATATATATTCCTCACCAGGACGACCTCGATTTTCCGGTATATACTCTTGTATGTCACCCTGCAATGCAAGAGAAAGGCGAATATACTTTTTATCATTTTATCTTGGTAGGTATAGTCTGACTGGCAAAACCACAGTGCTACAAATCGTCTGTATCCATCAAAGACAATGCCGAGGGTTTAAAAGCAAAACAGGAAAAAGAAAATAAAGATAACGGTACCACTGATTATTGAAATATATAGAAACCAGGGTCCTGTGCGACCTTGTGGGTCAACAACGGTCAAACGTATAGCGATTTTGTATAAACAGTGTAGTCTATGTGAATCTTATGACTTGTCTACTAAATTAAATTAAGGCAATCAACGGGAGTTCATAGCCATTCTAATGCAGTCTGACCGTGCTGCGTGCTGTGACTCACTCTCTGACTCGGCTTGCCATTTGTAACTCACATCTAAAAACACCCTATGAACAAAATATAATGCCCTCTGAAGCCAAATTTTGTCACCGACGCGCGAAGCAGTCATCACCTCGAAGTCAACACAGACCGTGACACGCCGCCTGCATCGTACATTAATGGAAGCAAAATCTCTCTCTCTCTCTCTCTCTTTCTCACACACACACACACACACACACACACACACACACTCGTCTCATACATCACTCTGTGTGTGTGTGTGTGTGTGTGTCTCTCTCTCTCTCTCTCCTTATCTCTTTCGATGTTGTCTTTTTTTTTTATAACCCTTTTACGTAGAATAGCAGGACAGCTTGTAAGACAGGCAACAATGCCTAAATGCTCTATCCTGAATAAAAAAAACGTTTCATCATCATCATCTCTCTCTCTCTCTCTCTCTCACACACACACACACACACACACACACACACACACACACACACACACACACACACCTGAAAGTCTGTAGGACTCGCGTCCGCATCTCCGGTTTCAGTACTGCATGATGTCAGTTCTGTCCACCACGTCAATTCCTTTTTCTCCCCTTTCGGCAACAACAAGATACAAGATACAAGATATTTTATTCCTGTGGCCCCTTTTGGGGTATGGAGGATATCAGAAAAAAAGTACAAGATAAAGTTGCATGAAAACAAAATAACAGCATAATGCATAAAGAACAAGAGTCTATAAATCCAACTGTAACAAGGAACAACGCTAACATCGTAAGAATATGTACACAAAGATGCCCAAAATAATGGATGCTGGACAGGCAAATGAGGTGCGCAGCCAACTAATCAAAACAGGCGCTGGAGAACAAGTACAAGAAAAGAACGCAGCCGCCACACACACACACACACACACACACACACACACACAAGCTCGTACTACACCACTCGCCTTAAGAAATTTAGCAAGGTTAAGTGCTACCTTCTTTGATTTTGTGCTTATTAACCGGCATAAGCTGTAAGTCGATTTGACTTTTCGGAACCGACATGGGATGAACTTGTTGCGTTCTGCTTGAAGAGATGGACATTCGAACAGGAGGTGGAACTCGTCTCCTACCGCGGTCATGTCGCACTTCCGGCATAGTCTGTCATCTCTCGGAACTCCGTGCTTACGACCTTGATCAACTGGGAGTCTGTGGTTGCTACAGCGGAACTTGAGGAGTGCAATCGCATAGGAATCTGGCAGACACCTTATAGTATTCTCCAAAGTAATGTCGTCTTTAAAATTTTTGAAAAGGAGGCATTTCGAACTACTGTCGAGGTCAGCACGCCATTCTCGGCGGAATGTGTCCTGAAGGTGCTGTTTGATCTGTCTGCATAGTGACTCTTTGCTGGTGAAGTTCTCTGTTTCCCAAACACATTCTAAACCTGCATCAGTGAGTATTTGTTTCACTGCACTCAGCCCCGGCGACTGGTAAGATGATTCATCATACAAACTGTGCAGGACCGAGTGAATTCTACATGAAAATTTATTTGTTTGAGAACAAACGAGATCTGCCAAAAAAACGGACCATACGAACTTTGACGTGCAGTGAAAGTGGGAAACGTCCACTCTCGCCATAAACCATAGCTGTCTTTGTGCTCCGATGAAGGTGCATGAACTTAAGTGCTTTGATATGCAGTTTTTCTATGAATGCCAAGTTTTCATAGCCCCAGATTTCACATCCATACAATAGAACAGGAACTACAATCTTATCAAATAGATCCAGGACTATATCAATAGGAAGATTTTGCCGTCTTGCAGTCTGGAGAAGGGAGAACATAGCCCTCTGGGCTTTATCGTACGCCGTTTTCTTGCACTTTGTGAAATTCCCGTTGCAAGAGAACTCGACCCCAAGATAGCGAAATCTGTCTACTACCTCTAACTCTACCTGCCTAAACTTAAATGTCTCCTTTGCACCTTTACGTTTTCTGAATATCATGACTTTCGATTTGGACGAATTAACACATAGTTTCCAGTCATCACAATACTTTGCGAGTACATCTAGGGATTTCTGCAGGCCCTCGCGGGTTTCCGAAATGAGAATAGTATCGTCCGCATATAGCATAACAAAAAGTTCAAGATAACTAGCTAGGTCGCGGTCGGTATGTGTGAACTGGATGTTCAGCGGATCACAGCCACTCTGTTTCAAATACGACTCGAGGTCGTTCAGGAAAAGGGAGAACAGTAGTGGAGAGAGATTCTCACCCTGGCGAACGCCATGAAAGCTACCAAAGAACTCGGACCTGTTACCCGTTCCCTGGTTGACGACACAAGATTTTGGCTATACATATTTGTATTTTCCCATCAACTGACCGGCGTAACAGCTTGTCCCATAAACCTTGTCTCCACACCAAATCAAACGCTTTCTTGTAGTCGAC
This sequence comes from Batillaria attramentaria, assembly GCA_018292915.2. Taxonomy (NCBI): domain Eukaryota; kingdom Metazoa; phylum Mollusca; class Gastropoda; family Batillariidae; genus Batillaria; species Batillaria attramentaria. The sequence continues at coordinate 372,692 of JACVVK020000394.1, read as the reverse complement.
AAAGGCTACATACAGTTTCCGTTTGTGATGCAGAAACACATCTACCAATTTTTTAACGCGAAACAGTGGTCAAGGGTGCTATGGTTCTTCCGAAACCCGGCCTGATTCTCGGAAAGGATATTATGCGTCTCCACAAACGCTGATACTCTGTTATTCAAGACTGAGGTAAAAAGTTTCCCTATACAACTGAGAAGGGTTACGCCTCTGTAGCTGTCACAATCATTCCGGTCTCCCCTACCCTTGTAGATTGGCATGATCAGCCCCTTAACCCATTCCTCTGGTAATATTCCAGTCTCTAAAACTTTGTTGAACAGTTTACAGTATGTACTGGTAAGTAGGGGAACACTATGTTTTATGTACTCATTACGAATATCGTCAATCCCTGCGGCCTTTCCGTTTTTCAAACCGCGAACAGCTTTCAGAATTTCGTCTTCAGTGATGGGTGAGTTAAGCCCTTCAGAGTCACGCAGTCTCCAAAACATTCTTGGGCTTTTCTTGTAACCTTTTGACCCCCTCCCACACGTTGATTCCTAAAGAGTCAGTTATGGTGCACCAGAGTTATTTAAAGCTCTTAGCATAAGGGTACTCCCTTGCGCACGAATGGCAAGTGTTAAATGCAGCTGACCAACATGTGATTTCACTAGTTTTCTACTGATCAGTTCTATCCGCACTCTGCAGTCTAACACACCTTCTGACCTTGCTGAGCTCCTCACTCCATACGTTCCTACCCGATCCCTGCGCTCCCAGGAAGCTGGGCACCTCTGTGTCCCTTGCTTTAATCTAAGCAGTTTTGGGAAACGTTCCTTTTCTTACTCTGGTCCTGCTACATGGAATACTTTACCAAAGCCCCTCAGAGATTGTCCTACACTGTCGTCTTTTAAATCTAATCTTAAGACACACTTGCTTTTAAAGTATCTGGACTGATCTGCGCGATCATACCAATGAGCTGTGACCTCAAAATGCGCAAGGTCCCATTTTTAATGTCTTACATTCACCTCCTCACCACTGCTATCTTTTAAGGTTTTATCTGGCTCATTCCAGTCTATCCTTTTGTTTTGGGTTTTATCACTGGTACTTGTTCTTGGTTTTTTGTCTCTGTCTATCCTTTATCATTTCTACTCAGTCGGGTTGTGTGTGTGTGTGTGTGTGTGTGTGTGTGTGTGTGTGTGTGTGTGTGTGTGTGTGTGTGCTCTTTTACTTTTTAGTTGTACTTACGTAGTGTACACTGAGTGATTATTTTTTTTAACTTCGGTTTTAGAATGTAAGGCGCCTAGAGCTCGCCTCCCGGGGATAGGCGCCCTATTATTATTATTATTATTATGACTGTGTGATAAATGAAACAAACCAAAAAAAAAAAGGTAAGACAAATTTCTTTTCTCTTTCTTAAAATCACATAATTATATATCATGTCTGTTATTAGTTCTCTGTTTCAGAGAACCTTAGTGAGGTATCTGCGTCATTTGAACCCTGGTTCTGTGAAATGTGCAAAAATTATCACCAATCGACATGTCTCAGAGAAAGTAACGATATGCATTAGAACATGCGAAAAACGTCGGAAAGGGTGCATTAAAACAAACACTGTGTGGCAAATTCAGCGTCTCAATTCTTAACTAATATTTTGACGTCACTGTTTCTTGCTGTCTTAAAAAAATTGTGAGTGGGCGGGAGGGTTTTGGGGGGTTTAACGTCCTTTTCCACCACATACGTGTGATATCAAAGACGGGGCAACGATGAAAAAGCCAGCACAAATATTTGGCCCCAGCCGGGACACTAACTCACGACCCGAGCATTAGAAGTCCAACGCTCTACCATTCGGCCACCCCGGCTCCCCTTGCTGTCTTGTGAAAGGTATTAGGAGCATAGGTCATTTACTGCGCGTGATTACCTTTTACGTCATTGTCACTTTGGGGAGATATATTTTAGGCTGATTCCGATACTTTACTGAAGCTCAACGGTTTTCGGCGATAACTTTTTATGGAGGTGCCTTCGTATACTCTATCAAAGAGAAACAGTTGATACTGGCCTAGTGACTTCATATTTCATGACAGTCGGGGCTCTCAGTTTCTCCGTTTCAACGTGAAAACGCAAGCTAAAAAAAGGCTCCATAATAAAGTTATCGGCGAAAACCGTTGGCGACTGAATTACCAAATGCACTATAAAATCTTGATCCAAGCGAATTTTAAAGTGTTTTTAAATATTCTTATTTTGCAAATCAGTTGCTGCTACTGGTGTTGGTGAAAATAACAATTTCATTTGAAATGATTATAAGATAAAGGGGTATAATATGTTCAAATTACAGATACTAGCACACATGTAAACATAATTTTACTATTATTCTAAATCGGCTGAACTGCTTTGTGGTAATTATTGATTGTCGACACGTTAACTTCTTTTGTGATTTATCCGGCTGTGACCTTGATCTCTGGTCTCAAAGGCCAGGTTTATTTCAAATGTTGGATTACCATAACCAAACGTGAGCAGAATCAGAGTTTTTAGCCACATTTTTCATCCCTATGACGCTTTTGAAAAAGAAAGACCTTTAAAAAAAAAAACACCTCAATTTAAACACCAAGAAGACGAAATGCGCCTCAGAAAGTGTGTCTTACGCGCTAAGATTGTGCGCAATATATATAGTGCTTGCATAATGAGTTCTCGTGGTTTACGGAGAAAGAATAACCCCTCGATGGTTCGATTGTTTGCGTAGCTACCTCACAGTAAACAACGAGAACTAATCATGTAAGCTGTTTATACAACGAGCATTTTCTTTTCTTTTGGAAAATCCAGTTCAGTGATCCAAGTGCTCATTTTTGACAGACCATTCCCACCGACACCGCGAAAAGAAGTAGCTCCATTCCAAACCACTGCGTGCTGTCTTGTTTAACGAGTTTGACCAACAACATTGAATGTGAAGATGACACTGTAGAGACAAATTGCAATCGCAGTAAATTCAACCAAGAACGAATAAATTTAAAGTTTAGTATCTGCGCGGCCAGATTTTTGCGCTGAATTCATGGATTTTGTTAGGTGGCCTGTTGCTAAAGAAAAGCTGGCCTCTGTACATGAAGGTAGCTGTTTCTATCCGCCCGTGTAGCTGGTTATAGGGCCCAGTCTGACAGCATAATTTTTACAGGTTTGTAGATGCGCGTTTAGATTTAAACTCGCTTCATGAAAGAGAAATTTAGTTTCTTATACGCCTGTGCAAATCTGAATGCGCTTATCTTAGCTTCATGAATACCTGTCCTGGTCTGTAGGACCTGAGGTTAAAGGCACAGCCGGATAAATCATCCACAAGAGAAGCTATTCCCAAAGTTATCCAATGATAATTAATTTTTTTCTGTTTAAAAGTTTGCGTGTAGCACAGAATCGCCGCGCAACAAGAAAACGAAACGAACGCTTCATTTAATACATTTTCGTTGTGGTTCTCTATGTTTAGAAGTGGGATTTAGGAGTTTAGGTGATTTGCGAAAACATCGCCTATTCTTTCTTCGCCTTTCTTCTGGATCGTTTCACTCACCCTTCTCAGATGGTGTTGCAGCAGATTCAGTGCTCGGTTCCAGATGATGTGCGGACGCCACAGGTGGTTTACTTGTCAACTGCACATCCCTTAGCTTTAGCTTCAGTCTTACGCTGCCCTTGAATTCCCCCTTTGTCTGGTCAACAAGTTTTCTGGTGGAAAGCAGATCTTTACGTATGTACCGTTATATGAAGAAAAAAAAACAAATAACAAACACGTCAAATGGTAAACATGCGACCTGGTTGCAATTTTCTCTCTCTGTCTCTCGCTCTGTCTTTGTGTCTGTCCGTCTAACCGTCTGTCTGTCTGTCTTTCTCTTAATCTCACATCTATCCCCTGCTAAATTGTGTACCTTACTGGTTGTGTTTCTAGCAGCAACCCCAAAAATATTCTGGATACAATAGTGAGCAAGATACCCCCTCCCCGACCCCCCTACGCCCCCCCCCTCCCCGACCCCCCATCCCGCACACACACACACACATACACGTGTGTGCGTGATCGTCACAAAAATCTCGCCACTAGAGCAATGTTCTCTGGACATTCCAGATATAATAATCTCAACCACCAGAAAGACTCACTGAACACAAGACAGAATCGTCGAATCGTTGGTGACAATCTCCACTTCATTCTGGAAGCTTAGTCGTCTGGCAGCCTCAATAGCTGCAGCCGTCAATTTGTCCTTAGATCTTTTTGTGTATGTAAGATACAAACTGTCCTTTCCTCGGGAAATCGTCTCAACTAACAGAGACAGTAACTTCCGCCACTCCGAATCAAGCAGGAGAAGCCAGTCCTAGAAAAGCACAGAAAATAAGATTAGTATACTAAAAGGCAACAGTTTTGCGGATCAACATTCTTGGACGCAAAATCTCGTCCGTTATATGCAGTACCCTACGTTTACCTGACAAGAGCAGTATAGAGCATGTGGCATACGTTTTCTGCCGCGTATTGCAGGGGTATCGCCACAAATCCCAAAAGACGCTAGGATCTGATTACTGCCTTTCAGGAGCCTAGGAACACAATCTTATGTGACATTTTGCATTTTTGGTGACGTCCGTGCCTACAGGACATCGGGAACGCCTTGGTTCGAACAGGGGATCACACCAGATACAGAATTTTCACCTATCTGAATGTTTGTTGTTCCATTGGGTAGGGGCAGTTACACGGAATGCTTGATTTCCTCTGTAAAACTGTTGCTTTCGCATTTGCTTTGCTGAGAGATGGCCTTAAATCATAAAGTTTAGGTTGATTTTTGTGAGTTTCGTTTTAAACAGACGTGCAGAACATTTGCCTCTCAAGATATTATGTTTGACCACCGATACACATTATGTAAGCTGAGAACGTGTAATTGAAAATGCTTCGCAAACGCGTAGTAAATTTTTTTTTGTCCTAAAGATGCATTCTAAAAGATGGAAACAGTAATTTTGGTGAGTTAAAACTGAATGAATTAGCTGACATCCAGGAAAATGGATGATTCCCTGTTTAATTTTGTCTGGTTTATTGAATCACAATTTAAATGTACAACTTCTTAAGATACACGTAGAGGCACTTGTAAATATATCTCGTCATGCGGTCAACCATTCAAGCTACGTTTATAGGTTGCAAGTTTCCTAACTTTAAAATGAGAATATTGCTTGGTGATTATGAAGAGAGGAAACCAGGATAGATAATCCCATAGAACGTGAACTGGACTGCACGGCTTGGGCTGCACTGTATTGCTATCTTCGGATTCCCGTCTAGCACCACTAAACGTAAACACGTCACTGTTGAGAGGCGTGAAACCTCAAACCAACTGACATGGACGGATGAGAAAGACGATTACACACTGGCTTCTTAAATTGTCACCATAAGCTTTAAGGTGCCCTTTAACCCGTTTCACAGAAAGAAACGAATTTTGGTGGGAGTGCCCTAGACGTTAAAACATCTCATTTTTCGGATTCTCTTTCACTACCAGGAATTTCTAACAAAACACGTTAGATTGTTGGAGACAAATATACACAAACTTACTTCTTTCTGTGTCTCTGAGACAGATTCAAAGTGTTCAGAGTCTTCTGTCATGGAGAGAAAGCAAGGGACATACGACGTGCTTGACAGAACTGTGGCTGCTTTCCTCAGCTTCTCATAGTCGTCTGTTGTCAGTTGCTTTGGTCCAAAATAGTAGGAGCGAGAGAAATCCTGCTGTTCTTTCACTTCCTTTGCAATCCCTTCGACCGTGAACGAACTTTGTGATATCGTACACGGTAAGATCAAAAAGTCGCAATAACAGTATCGATGGAGGAAAAACGTAAGTTGTCTGGCAGTCTTGGCTGTAAATTCCATGATTTCCTTTTCTCTTGCTTGGGGACCTGCATCCGTCTGGTATACAGATAACAGTATTGACGGTTCATCTTCACAAAGAACAAACATTTGCACCAACTTGCAGTCTGGTGTTTTCGTGTCCATTGGTAAGTTGAGGTCTGCCGGTAATGAATCGGAAAGCCAAACACTGCAGAGTTTTTTGTCCGACCACTCTTCGATGACACGAAGAAATGGTTGGTAGTCACTGGCATTTGCAGATTTGAATAACGCAATGCTGAATACCCCATCTGAATCAGAAAAACCATGTACAACCGAACTTCAGTCTAAATGTCTTGACTGACATAGATACGAATATATGCAGGTTTTACCTTTCTTTTCAGGAATGGAATGGGTGAGGGAGAGGGGAGGGGGAAGATGTTGGATGCAGTTGCTCATTTTTTATTTTTCTATTTTTTTCTTGCGTTACACTGTTGTTAAATAGTGGTTACTGCGATAGGGTAGGTTGGGCTTCGCTATTAAACTTCTGAAATAATATAGGGTTGCTTTGTGACGGCTTGTCTGCACGATCTGCACGACGGTAATGAGTTTGCCATCAAGCTTTGTAATACATTCTGACGCTTTGAGCTTTCCTTTCTGAGATAAAACGCTCTTTGTAAGTTTGTGTTTGTACATTTTCTTTTCATCTCCTACTGCGCCAAGTCAATGTACTTACGCTGAAATATGTCGGTATGGAAAAATGGATCAGTAATTTCAAGTTCCAACTTTGCCTTACTGTCGTTCGGTACATCTGAAAGGAGAAATATATGTGTATAAACCACAATGCTGAATAACTTCTAATTTTGAAACAACAAAACGTATGCTTAATGCTGATGATTTATAGACAGTGCTGCAAGGAAATGCTGGTAAAGTTGCTTTCAAAATTCGTTCCTCCAGGGGAAAGATATCCAATTATTCGACTATATCTCGGTCTTGAAAATATACCGAATGTTCGTATGTTCATGAGGGACCTTTTAAACGCTCTCATTTATTTAGAGCTTACTACTGAACATATTTCAAAATACTTTTTTTAGAATGTAAAGCAGGCGGCAAACAATGCACATGGCTAGTAAAGAAATAAGTCAATAACGTGTGGGCGTCTGATCGCTGTAGGTCCAGTGCTGTCTAATTCACAGTGCATTTGACAGGACTTCTGGAACAGCCCTTGTATTGTACTCACATGGATGGAGTCCGTCTGCAAGCATTTGCACATTGTATTCCTTCAGTGCTGCAGCATGAAAAAGCAACCAAAGTTAGACACACAACACATTAATGATAATACGCACAAATCAATATTGTAATGTTTTCAATTTTCAGTTGCACATTCCACTTGAACCCTCTCTCTCTCTCTCTCTCTCTCTCTCTCCTCTTCTTCTTTCTTTCTTTTGTAATTTAGAGTAGCAACGGCAAGTTTGAAAATGGTAATTGTGCCAATTGCTTTACCGTTGATAAATAAAGGATCATTGTCGTTTTCATTGTCTCTCTCTCTCTCTCTCTCTCTTTTTTTTTTTTTCTCTCTCTCTTTTTTTTTTTTTTTTTTTGGGGGGGGGGGTATTTTTTTAGTTGAACTGAGAATTCTTCTCAGGATTGTCGATCAGGTTCGTTGGCCTTAACAGATCATGCGCCACTTACCCGTATATCAATGTCGGCACATCAGTAATAGCAGATGTCAGACACATACATATTTTGGTGTTGTTAAAGCAAAACATTGACAAATTTAAAAGGCGAAAAAAGTTTTAAAAGAATGAGCGGGAGTGGTGAAATTCTGAGATATACGATTTGTCGGGGAATTGTTTGGGTGAAGGTTCCAAATCGTAAAATTTAAGAAAGAACGCCTAGTCTCTATTGAAATCGACGCCAGTGCCGTCTCTTTCAATACCGAATGTCTAGATTGTGTGTATTTTCAGCTTTTTAATATATAAAACTAATGATTTCAGTGACATCAGTCATACCATTGTGTGTGTATCACGCTGAACGTGTAAACAGTAAAACGTAACTGCTTATTGTGAACGCTCCTCAGCAAAAAGTGAGCATGTAATGTATGTCTGCACGACTCATACGACTTTAAATGAGAAGTGATGATACATGTGTGGCAGCTGTTCAAGCATAAAACATGTGCGGGCAGCGAATTGTCTCAGCACATGAACCAGATGTTTTGACAGTTCCCATAAGAAAAACGGATGAAGGTAATTTTCAAATCAGTCATACACTGAATACATTGATCTTGAACCCAACGTACACGCCAGTGGCGTCTTGTTTTATAGACATGATTTGTCCTGTTGCCCTGTTGACCCATAGGCTAGGATCATTAGGATTTTTATATAGCGGAACGTAGAACAAATTTAATCCTAATTTTTTTATTACAGATATCAGTAGAGCACAGACCCCCTAATTCTGTGGTGGTCTCCGTGAGTTTTTTCTCCGTCCGCGTCACCGTTCATCTTGCCATTTTCACTATATAAGCCCTATAAATGGGCGTTTGAGGGTGTGCACAAAGTATGCGTGTTTGCAGGCACAGAAATGCACAGAATTCCGGTCTAAACACTGTTACTGTTAGACAAGACATGTACATTGTTGACATACTGAAATTTTATCCCAATCAGAATGACGCTTCCTGGATAATTGCGGCCATTAGTTTGGCCGTTGATTCAAAGGGCCTTGGAAACCGGCTGCATTTGAAGCTTGTGCACTTGGCAGGTCACTGTAGGTGACATGTATCGCGGAAAACATATACGAACATTTAACAATTTAGTCAGAAAACGCTTCTTTGGTCTTGCGAAGTTCCTTTGTCATCGCATGTGCAGGTTAGTATGGAAGATATCCAAGTGAGCACTTTTTTCGGTAGCGATATTTTGGGGGTGTACTTACTAAAGTAGTTGCTGCGTTGTGAGTAGTGAACGGTTTTTCTCACAGAGCAGTGCCCACGCAAGAATAGTATCCGGATTGTGGTATATCAAAAGTTCATTGAAATCGCTTCGGTACTTTGGTCACAAACAGCCTTGCAATCAGTTTAACAATGGCTGACTACGCGTAATGATGGAAGTAAGGACACGTGATTGATTGCTGTGATAATATGTGTTTGCAAAAAACGAATATAATATGATGCAAATATTCGGGCACATGCTCGGTGTTTCAGAATTATCTTCTGGAACTTGTAGGAGAGATTCATTGCTTATAGATGGCCGTTAATTGAGGTTATCAGTTCCTTAATATGCTCCTGCAGCTGCTACGCTTGGCATACGCACATCATGTTTTAGGGAAATGGTCTAGCATCACAAAAATACTATTTTAAAGATACCCGTCCGGTAAAAATTGTATCGCACTAAGAAAATGTCTGACATTTTCATTAATTCCTGTTTTTGAGGTACATGTAAATCTGTGAAATCTCTTTTATTTTCAACGTGTTGTTCCTTGGGAACAAACGCCGTTTATTTTGCCTTTTTGGACATTCTCAAATTTACGAATGAAGTACATTACTGGCAAAGTGTGATGGAAAGTATGTAGAACACAACCTCAAGTCTACAGTAGTAAGTGGCTGAATTCATTTCAAGTGTTATGACGTATGTTAATCACGCGGCAAACATATGTTTTCAAGGTCAAGGTCATCGGTTTGTCTGTTTACTCCCAAACATTTTATTTCATCGCTCTATTAGAAAAACGCAAAACAACAAGCAGTCACAAGCACCAGGAAAGCAAAATTAGCACAAATGAATTTTGTATGAGATTTCTTGTGTACGACTTTGGTGACCTTGACCTTGGGAGTAAAGTTCATAGAAACTGGGTGAAAATTTGTAAATACAACTTTTGGCATAACATTTGCCTAATATGCATTGATAAGAATGCCTTTCTGGTAACCTCTAGTAAAGGTCAAGGTCACGCTTGAGTTATGAAGATTTTGCCGTTATATTTTTATTCTGAAGATGCTGTGAACTCATCAAACCACGGGGACAATACAGGTCATTTTAGTTCTGGCTGTTATACTTCCGAAGGTTAGCAGCACCCTAATGCTTATTCTGAGCGATGAAGTAAAATGTTTGGGACTAAATAGACGAGCCGATGACCTTGACCTTGAAAACATATGTTTGCCGTGTGATTAACATACCTCATAACACTTGAAATGAATTCAGCCACTTACTACTGTAGAGTTGTAGTTGTGCTCTACATTATTTCCATTACACATTTTTCATTCCTCTGGGATCACTCTACGTTTTCCAATATGTAAAACAAAGATAAGTTAAAACTGGTGGCTACTAGCAGCAAAATATAAACGCCCCCCCCCCCCCCTTCACACGCAGCATGCAATGAATGAAATGGAAAAAATGGGGAAAAATAATGACCGCTGTAAAGAAGACGTGCTTGTTTGGAATCGTGGATCTTTCTTCATACGACTTGTCATTGTCTTTTCCACCACGACAAATGTCTAAAAGGAAAGTGAATCAAGCCTAGCAATTATGGCAGGCTCTTTAGTAGGCACCGCTTTCAGCCTCAATTAACGGCCATCTATAAGCAATGAATCTCTCATACAACTTCCGGAAGATAATTCTGAAACACCGAGCATGTGCCCGAATATTTGCATCATATTATACTCGTTTTTGCAGATACACCTTATCACAGCAACCAGGCAAGTGTCCCTACTCCCATTATTTCGCATATTCAGCCATTATTCAGCAGATTGCACTTTCGATGGCTGTTTGTGACAAAACTACCAAAGCGATTTCAATGAACTTTTGAAATGACACAACTGGGATACTATGCTTGTGTGTGCACTATTCTTTGAGAAAACCCGTTCACTACTCACAACGCAGCAACTACTACTAAGTACACCCCCAAAATATCCATTTGAGCATAAGTACGTCTTGTTAATGCTCAAACTGTTTTTATGTACTTCCTTCAGTGCAACAAAATAAATCTGTTTAAACCAAAATATCTATCCCCCCAAAAGTTCTCACTTGGATATCTTATTTCATACTTATCTGCACATGCGATGACAAGGGAACTTCACAAAACCAAAGAAGCGTTTTCTGACTGAACTGTTCAATGTTCGTAAATGTTTTCCGCGATACATGTCACCTGCAGTGACCTGGTAAGTGCGCAAGCATCAAATGCAGTCGGTTTATAGGGTCCTTTGAATCAACGGCGAAACTAATGGCCGCAATTATCCAGGAAGCATTATCCTGATAGGGGTAAAATTTGAGTATGTCAACAGTGCATGTCTTGTCTAACAGTAATCGTATTTAGAGCGGAGTTCTGCGCATTTCTGTACCCGCAAACACGCATACTTTGTGCACACCCTCAAAAGCCCATTTTTGGGCTCATATAGAGAAAACATTCACGGAGACCACCACACCATTAGGGGCCTGTGTTCTACAAAAATTTAGGATCAAATTGGTTCTACCTTGTACAGGATTTTTCCTAGCCTACGATATCAATGGAGAAAAAATTCGAAGATTATTTCTATTTATTAGAATGATGTAGGAAAACACCAACCTGCTTCCTCATCTTTGGCTTCCTCTCTGGCTTTTAATGACAGTATAACTGAAATATTGAAAATAATTACAGCCTCTTAAACACACACACACACACACACACACACACACACACACACACACACACACAGCACATTTCCTACCATGCGCTGGGATTCCCCGTTCTTTACCCTTCTTTTCGTATAGTTCCTATGTGCGAGCATCAGAGAGAGTAGCGGTTCTATAACGACTCTTTTGCAAGACAGAACGATTCGCCTACATGCTCTGTTTGACAGATCTGGAATTTTTTTGTCGTCCATGCGTTGAAAGAAGTCAGATACTGCCGGTTGCTGAAGCCGCCATTTAGGTGTTGATAGGCGATAGTTATGATGATATGGATTTATTAGACGGATTTAATTTACAGAGATATGGCAATCTAAACGAAACTTACCATCCAAATGTGGCCAGAGTGTACAAATGCTGGTCGATTTAAGTGATAAATATAATTATGTATCGTTCATGTTGGGCTGAACTGGGAATTGACCCGTTTTCACTGACAATGCTTGCACTCGTATTCTGCTGATTTTGCCTTTTTCAGCGTAGATTTTAGTAAACTTAATACTAAGGAATACATGTGTTACGAAATAGACAGGATTGTGTTTGTGTTTCTGTTCCATTTATGCAAGACTTTGACGTGCATTATGAGTGTTTTCTGGAGCCTGTTTTTTGTTGTTTTTTTCTTGTACACAGTTAACTCAGCAGTAAAATAATCGTTTCTAAAATTAAAACGCTTCATCTTGCAGCAAGCATGCGTAGAATCAATGTACAATACTCCCACCTAGCAAACGTTAAATCCATGCAGAACTTTACACCTGACCGGCTTCCGTACAGAATGTTAAACTTTGTAGTATAATCCTCTTTGTGCTATAATTGTCATCAGATTTAGGCAGGTAGGCATACTCAAGCGCTTGTCCATGTGTTTGTGAGTGTGCGTGTATGTGTGTGTGGAGGGGGGGTGGGTGGGTGGGTGCGTCGTGTGGATGTATAGTACATGCATGTACGCTAAATAAAGCTTTGGCACTGGTGGGGCAAAATAATATGGTAACATAATAATATGAATGATAACGGAGAAAAAGTTTGATCTGCTGAGGATCATCAGGCGGTTTATTGTCCTAAGTCTAATACTGTATATGCTGGATATGTTTTTTTCGGCGTCCACGTCCTCAGTTTGTCACTCAAAATTTATATATCTCCTGTTTAAGATATGCACGAGTTTCCTGTTTACATGCTTCCATATGTCCAGTATTTTTACAAGTATTTTCGCCGGGTTTCCCATTGCTTTCAAGGCAAAATGTGCATACTTACTTAGGCCCCTGGCTCCACATGGAGCATAGGCCATCGACAACCCTTCGCCATCGCACTCTGTTCTGGGCTATTCTTGCCACTCCAGTCCAGTTGGTCCCCTGCTTACATAACTCTGCCTCAGTGTCCCGCCTCCAGCTGTTGCGAGGCCGGCCTCTCTTCCTTTTCCCCTGTGGGTTCCATGTCAGGGCTTGGCGTGTGGTGCTCGATGCTGGCTTCCTGAGGGTGTGTCCAATCCAGCCCCACTTCCTCCGCAGGATCTGCTTGGCCGCTGGTTCCTGCCCTGCTCGCTCCCACAGCTCTTCGTTCCGGATCTTCTCTGGCCATCGGATGTTGAAGATGCGTCTCAGACAGGTGTTGAGAAATGTCTGGATCTTCTGCTGCATCGTCTTCGTTGTCCTCCATGTTTCGCATCCGTAGAGCAGAACTGACTTCACGTTGGAGTTGAAGATGCGAAGTTTGGTTCTTATGCTGACAACTTTGGATGCCCAGATGTTCTTCAGCATGACCATTGCTGCTCTTGCCTTGCCGATTCTGGCTGTGACGTCTCGGTCTGTGCCTCCCTGTCCATCAACCACACTCCCCAGGTAGACAAAGGACTCTACCTCCCTGATGGACTCTCCACCGACTGTGACTAGTGTGTTGGCAGTGGTGTTGATCTTCATCAGCTCGGTTTTCCTCCTGTTGATCTTGAGCCCTGTTCCGGCTGATGTGGCTTCCAGGCATGTAGTCTTATCCTGCATCTGGCTGTGGCTGTGAGACAGGAGCGCCAGGTCGTCCGCAAAGTCGAGGTCATCCAGCTGCGTCCAGAGTGTCCACTGTATCCCGTTTTTCCTGCCTGTTGTGGTGGTCTTCATGATCCAGTCGATGACCAGGAGGAAGAGGAACGGGGACAACAGGCATCCCTGGCGGACTCCGGTCTTCACCTCAAAGTTTTCTGACAACTGGCCGGCATGGGCAATCCTGCAGCTCATGTCTTTGTAGGTGCACTGGATCAGGGAGATGATCTTCCCGGGAACTCCATAGTGCCTTAGCAGCTTCCACAGCGCCTCTCTGTCTACACTGTCGAAGGCCTTCTCATAGTCTATGAAGTTGATGTAGAGGGGGGAGTTCCACTCCAGTGACTGCTCAACGATGATGCGTAGGCTGGCGATCTGGTCAGCACAGGACCTGTTCCTGCGAAAGCCCGCCTGCTGGTCTCGGAGCATAGGGTCGACTGCCTCCCTCATCCTCTCCAGTAGAATTCTGTTAAGAACCTTGCCTGGCACTGACAGGAGCATGATCCCTCGGTAGTTGCTGCAGTCCCTGAGGTCCCCTTTCTTTGGCAGCTTGATGACGATCCCTTCTTTCCACTGGGCTGGCACCTCTTCCTTCTCCCAGATCTTGCTGAATAGGCTGTGCAGCATGTTGACGGCTGTCTCTGTGTCCGCTTTGATGGCTTCTGCTGGTATCTCGTCCGGCCCTGCAGCTTTCCCATTTCTCAGTGTCATGATGGCTTTCCTGATCTCCGCCTTAGAGGGCTTGTCGCAGTTGATGGGTAGTTCTGTCTCAGCTGGCGGGATGTCTGGTGGTGTTTCAGGGATGGGGCGATTTAACAGCTCCCTGAAGTGTTCTGCCCATCGCTTCAGCTGTTCCTCAGTTGTTGTCAGTGGGTGCCCGTTCTTGTCCTTCACTGGTTTGTCTGTCTGCTGAAATTTGCCCGCGAGCTTCTTGGTCACCTGGTACAGGTCTTTTAGGTTCCCTTGTCCAGCTGCTTCCTCTGCTTGATTGGCCAGGTCGTCGATGTAGTCCCTCTTGTCCTTTCTGGTGCTCCTCTTCACTTCTCTGTCAGCTGCTGTGTATTCTTCCTGTGCCTTTGCCTTAGCTCTTCTTGTTCGGCTCGTGTTCAGTGCAGTTTTCTTCTTTTTCCTAACTTCCAGCTTCTGGATGGTATCAGCAGAGATCCATTCCTTGTGTTGGGTCTTTCTCTTGCCAAGGACCTCTTCGCATGTGTCGTGCCAGAGTTTCTTGCTGTGTTCCCACTGTGTCTCGATATCCATTCCACTGTCTTCTATCAGGTCTTGCAGTGGCTGGAACCTGTTGGAAAGGCTGATCCGGAATGCTGCTTGTGTCTCTGTGTTCCTGAGTAGGCCAACGTTGTACCTGGTCCGTGTGTTGTTGGCGTTGGTGTGTCTCTTAAGCCGAAGTCTCAGTGTTGTTGCAAGAAGGTGGTGGTCTGATGATACATCGGCACCCCTCATCACGCGCACATCTCGCCACGATCTCCTGAACTTCCGGCTGATGCAGATGTGATCAATCTGGTTCTCCGTGACATGGTCCGGCGATCTCCATGTGGCCTTGTGGATGCGCTTGTGTGGGAAGATGCTGCCTCCTATCACTAGCTGGTTCAGGGCACAAAAGTCTGCAAAGCGCTCGCCATTTTCGTTCATCTGTCCCAGTCCGTGTGTTCCCATGGTGTTCTCATAGCCTGTGTTGTCTGATCCAATCTTGGCGTTGAAGTCTCCCATAAGTATGGTCATGTCCTTGGCTCCTCCTCTATCTATCACTGTCTGCAGTTGTTGGTAGAAGTCATCTTTTTTCTCCTCTTCCGCATCATTGGTGGGAGCGTAGCACTGGATGATGTTTAGCTTGATGTCTTTCTTCTTGGTGATGAATTTGGCTGTGATGATGCGGGAGTTGACAGGTTCCCAGCCGATGAGTGCCCGCTGTGCCTCCGGTGCCAGCATCAGGGCCACGCCCTCAGTGTGGGGGGCTCCATCCTCTGTGTGTCCCGAGTACAGCAATTGCTCTCCCGATGAAAATCTCAGCTGTCCTGTCTGTAGCCACCTTGTCTCACTCAGTCCCAGTACTCCTATCTTGTAGTTCTTCATCTCTCTTGCTACTTGTATGGTCCTTCCTACTTCATACATAGTCCTGATGTTCCATGTGGCTACTCTCGTCGTTGTCCTGGGTGTTAGAAGGGGGGTCGGCCTTGCAGCTTCCTTTCGGCTTTCACTGCAATGCGTCATAGGTCTCCGGGATGGAGACCCTTCCTTGCCCAGGTGAATGTTTTGGTTTGTTGCTGTCGATGCTTCTGTAACGTTATGTTTTTTACAGGTAGGGCTGTTAACCCTACGCAAACCCGTTTAGCCTCTTGGAGAGGTGGTCCACATTCGTCTGACCTCTACCCTTCGACCTGTCCAGCTTGGGTGACCCTGCCAGGAGCACGTGCTCCCGCTGGCGTAGCTCTCTGGGTCATTGAGGTACACAAGCCACTACCCCACGACAAGGGTTGGACCATGTAGGGAAAATGTGCATGGCTTTGCTTTGTTCAGTTAAAGTCTACAGTTTGCATGGCTTTACTTTGTCCATGTGCATGAAAGACTGACGCTGACTGGCTGGCAGTGCTTGGATTAACCCTGGTATAACTATATCTGTGTCACGGTTCCATTTGATTGCCGTGTTCGTTCATGTTTGTTTATGTTTGTTCATGTATGTTCAGGTCTTTTAGTACATGCATGTCATATTTGCCTTTGTCTCTGTATAGTACGTGTTTGTATATACCAAATACAGAATAAAGAAATCCATGCGGATTTTGTTGTTGTTGTTGTTGTTTTTGGGTAGACCACTGGTGCACAACATCGGCTGTCAAAACGGTAGGAATTGAGTTAAAGAGAGTTACGTATACCTACAGCCCCATGTAAAACTGTTCCATTGATAATATTGATAACTGTTATGATAATTATAAGAAATCAGATTTATATGCATGTTGACCATATTAACTGACTCCACTCCATCCTACCGCATGAGGGTTTTAAGAGTACACGTCAACAGATCGGCGAGACCTGACACTTGACCTGGTTCTCCTATACACCAGCCTTATTTCCGATAAACTAATTCCCTGTTTTCTAGGTCTAACTAAGTAACTTCGTAATAGGAAATCTGGCATCAGCCGACGAGTTATATAACGTACTGTGCGACTAAACAATCAAATAGAGAAATAATGAATTCGGTGAAAAGGTTGATGTCAACACTTACGTTTTCTGTCACCACCAACATCCTCGTTGCCATTACTGAAACAGAGTTTACACAAGATGATTACAAGCCTAATATATGTGCTTTCCATTCAGTGACCTGCTATCGGTCATTCTTTTGTAATGCCATGTATCGGGGAGACACACACACACACACACACACACACACACACACACACACACACACACACACACACACACACATTACTTGGAGATGAGGTTGGGAGAGGAAGTGTTGGAGGGTATTTGTGGAGATGGGAGGGGGAGGGGACACAAAGGCAGAGAATGTTTTGAGCTTACCTGAGGTAGATTTCAAGAGCCTGCAACAGTAACAAAAAAAATTTAAAAGACTTGTGTGTGTGTGTGTGTGTGTGTGTGTGTGTGTGTGTGTGTGTGTGTGTGTGTGTGTGTGTGTGTGAGAGAGAGAGAGAGAGAGGTGAGGGGGTTGGGAATGAAAGAATTCTTGCAGAATTCTTTAGGGTTTTCCTTTTAGAAAGAGGCATTCTGTACCTTCTGCCCGACGGACCAGTAATAACTTCTGGGTTCAGGGGGTGAGTAGTGTCAGAAGCAATCTGGGTTGCTTTCCTGAATATCACTTTGCCATACAAATCATTCTCTATTAAAGGGGCTTAACAGTCTAGAGACAAGAGAAAGTGCGCGAGGAGGGACGGGAGGGGGGTCGTCAAGTCAAGTTTATTTTCCCACCCTCTAGGGGCATTGGAAAAAGATAGACATACATACATCACAGCCACCTGTGTCACAAATGTCACATACAGGTTAACACGTACTGCACTCATAAAAAACAAACAACAAAAAACAGTATATGTACCAATACATTTACACAGATAAATTACCAAGTACGGCAGCCCTTGCACACAATATTTACAATAAACAAATACTAAGGAAAGGGGAAAAAGAAAAAGAAAAAAAAAGGCGGCAACAACTCACACACACACACACACACACACACACACACACACACACACACACACACACACACACCACCACCACCACCACCACCACCACCACCACCACCACCACAACAACAACAACAACAACCACAACAACTCCAACAAACCAACTAACCAACCAACCAAACAACAACCAACAACCAAACAACAACCAGCAACCAAACAACAACCAACAACCAAACAACAACAAACCATCACACAACAACAAACCAAAAACAACAACAACCAACAAAAAACAACAACCAACAAACAACAACAACGGAAATTACCAAAGGAGGCGCAAAGCGCAAGAAAAGAAAAAAAAGAAGTTACTTCAAACCCTCCCCAATGACCCTGACAAATTTAACTAACTTAAACAGAAGCTTTTTATTCCTAGTGGCAAACAAGTTTTGGTATTTCAACACATTAGGCTGTCTCCAATAATAGCAAGGTAAAAGGTCACGCCTTATATCACTGAAGAAACTACACTCGAACAGATAGTGAAATTCTAGTGAAATTCATCCCCTATGGCACCAGCATTGCATTTAGTACAAAAACGTTCTGCTCTAGGTACATCATGAAATTTTTCTGTCTGTACTGGGAGATTATTGTTAAGGGTTCTAAAGCGTGCTAGTGAAACAAGTTGGTTATATGGCAAAATCTTTAAGTACTCTTCACTTCCAAACATACACTTAAACATCCTATAGTTTGTATATAAGTCTTTTTCATTGATCTCAGCGTACCAATTCTGTATGAACTGGTCACGAAGACATCTTTTAACCTTTTCTTTAAACCAAGTTATACTAAAGGGTAGTTCACGCTGCTTCAACCAAATCCCATTAAAACCAAGCTCGGCAGTGTGTTTTACACTGTCTGAATATAATCAGACTGAATTTTGTTCTGCTCAAACATTCAAAGCGATGCATGATATTAGCAAGTTTGTTTCTGTTACCAACATTGACCAACTTGAACCAAAAACACAACATTCTACCCTTATTGTGCACATCAACGGGGTATTTACTGACTTCGCCAAGTACTAAATTCGAGGGGGGGGGGGGGGGGGGGGTATGCGAATGATTTTCTACTTACTCATAGCTAGTGCCAAAAGCACTGGGTTGGATACAAAAATTCGACAAGGAGGGCCGAGACAGATGGAGAATATTTGACTGCACTTACCATCTTGCTAAGCACCGACCAGTACTTTATGAGCGAGTGGTTACATATTGTACAACCTGGAAAACAGAAATAAACAACTGAGATAATCGGTCATCGTTCATGCTCATGGTAGCGGACACATTTTCACTGTCATTATTACGCGACTTAGATTTAAGCCTTTTTATTGTAGTGAGACAATCCTTATCCTTTTACAGAAAATTATCAATTTTCAGGAGCACTCCTAATTGGTGTGCAATGTCTTTTGGCACTGAGACAAGCGTATCAGTTCTCACACCTCACACCCCTCACTCAGCGCAGCGCTAAATCAATGGAAATTGGCACGGCGTGTATGAGTGTGTATGCATGATGACTTCGTCATCATGATTAGTGACTGGCTTCTGCAGTTCTGGCGTCCATTTTTGTTTACAGCTGAAAATATTTGTACGGCGGGTGGAAAAACATTCTTACTGATAATTTAGAAGAAATGCTGTTTAAGACTTACGTACCAACATCTGTCTTGATTCAAGGTTCCGACTGCACACTACCGAAACCCGACAAGGATGTAATGCAGAAGTAGGTCACTGTTGACTTGTCGACATGACTGGTTTGTGCGTGCGGCAAACTAGAGAGATACACGCTTCGCCGGCACATGCCCGGGTCTGATGTTGATACCGTACTTCTCTAAAACAATGAACCCGCAATACTTCGTGCCTGTTCCAAAAACACTAGTCCACACGGACGACAATATTACTGTGGCACAATTGCCTGTACGCTCGGGAAAAAACAAACACACACATAAACACAAAACTTTATCTACATAATGAATAGAAGCTCTGAATGCGATACACTGACGTTTCGTGACTACGAGGAAGCGAATTCAAACGAGCAGAATATCTTCTCGTCAGCGAGAGACGTCACCATAGTACCAGACGCCTCGCTTTTCGCTTTGCAATTTGGATTCTGTACGTGCCAGTGCGTGAGAGACTGTAACAGTCGGAACTTTTTGTGAACGTTTAGATAAATAAATATCGGAAATGGGCTTTACGCCGTTCCCCGTGAGACCGAATTAAATAAAAATTGTGCATTGCATTGGTGAAAATGGGTAGACATCATGCCGACTAAATCAACAATGATAATTTATTATCTGTTGTGTAATCTTCGTATAATATAATAATCCAATGATAATAATATTTATTTCTGTTGTGTAATCTTCGTATGATATAATGATTATCTAGTTTAACATGGTACACTAGTGGAGTGTGTTTTGTGACGCGCTGGTGCAGGCCTAGCTACACAACTGGCGTATGTATATCGAAATTGTCTGACCTGAACTCTGGGCTGGTGATCCCTCAATTCATTGTTAGAAATGGCTCAAGCGCCGCAACAGGTAAGGAACGCTACAAAGATATCGAGTTGGTAAATTAAACTAATGTCTTTACGTAAGGGTTGGATTTCAATCCTGTCTGCATATCAACGGCCAAGTGTTCGTTTGCCTATGGTCACGTATCTGCAGCGAGACTTCGTGAATTACACTGTATCAACCCTACCAAACATCATTAAAGGCACATTAGTTTGGCGTTTTAATGCTCTTCAGTACCCCTAACTAATTCAGAACTATTCCTACGACCATGTGTTGTTTGATGGGGCACACAAATTTGTCAAATTTGGACACAACAGAGAATAATGCATGGGAAATTTGTTGCAAGGGTTTCCTGCTGTTCATATATTGCTGCCGTTTGAGGATAGTTTCAAGTACTATGACCATGTATGTACAAAATAAATGCACAACTAAACGAGAACAGAATTTAGACAAGTCATAAGATTCACATAGACTTGACACTGTTTATGCAAAATCGCTCTACGTTTGACCATTAGCGACCCACAAGGTCGCACAGGACCCTGGTTTCTATATATCAGTGGTACCGTTATCTTTATTTTCTTTTTGCTGTTTTGCTTTTAAACCCTCGGCATTGTCTTTGATGGATACAGATAATTTGTAACCCTGTGGTTTTGCCAGTCAGACTATACGTACCACGATAAAATGATAAAAAGTATATTCGCCTTTCTCTTGCATTGCAGGTTGACATACAAGAGTATTTACCGGAAAATCGAGGTCGCCTCTGTGAGGAATATATATTTTCATGCTCGTACTTGTATTTTCATAATCAGACAGTCCTGAAGAGCTCGTTCCTTTGATCCAAACAGATAAAAAAAAAAATAAAAACTCGGTGCCCACGTCTCAGATCATGTTTAGACCTTGTAGTATGCATTGTACTGTAAGCACTAGGTACATGAAAATGAACGTTTAGGGTGCTGGACATTTGATGAGATTTCTTTTCATATGTCATTTGTCAGAATTCATTCAAGATTTAAGGTTCTGTAGACAGAACAATGAAGTGTCTGTCTGTCTGTCTGTCTGTCTGTCTGTCTGTCTGTCTGTCTCTCTCTCTCTCTCTCTCTCTCTCTCTCTCTCTCTCTCTCTCTCTCTCTCTCTCTCTCTCTCTCTCCGCAAAAGGATTGTATTTCTCTCCCGTCGCGGACCCTATTATTATTTATCTTAAAAATTCACTAGCGACAGTTTCGCACACGTTTTATGCTTAACCGATTGATATGGAGTAAAGCCTTCGCAAAACGTGAGTGCGTGTAAAAATGTCTAAAACGAGCAACTGCACTTCATTTCAGTTTGCTGCAAGTGTAAGGATTTAAGTTCGAGAATCACTTTGAGCGCTACTGCATTTGTTTTCCTGGAACACGAGGCAGAAGAAATTATACAGAAGAAATCGAACACAACACAAGGAGAAACGTCTAAAGAGAAATTTCGGAAAAGTGTCAGCACCTTGCTAAATACATCTGGTGGAGGAGTAGTGATTCTACATGCACAGGATGTCCGTTCAATTGATACGTTTAACAGTTCGATACGAGATACAGTGACAAAACTCATACCTGATGGTTCAGACTATTCAGACAACTTTGAATGTTCTGTTTCTGATGCGCACATCATCTTTAGAGTAAAACCAAGACGTAGTAGACAGGGTGTGAGTACTTTAGAAAGTTACATCAAGTCGTCTGAAGATACCGGATTCTTCACTCCTACGCAGACAGAAATGGTAGCTCGTGTTAAGAAATTATCAGAAAAATCGCCAGCTTCCCGTCCACCAAACCTGGCTACCTCGGTAGAGCTCATAAAAGGAGAAGAAGTCTTTATCGACGGAACCCCTTTCTATGAGTCTTCCTCTAGGCAGGCAAAAGATGTTAAAAGAAACGAACTAACTGAAGGGAAAGAGTTTCCGCGGCAAGACTACTGGGATCAGCATAAAGTGCGGGAATGTATCAGCGGTATGTCCGGTGTTGATACCGGAGGACATCTGTTTCTCGGTGTTCATGAAAAACAGGAAACAGTGAAACGGAATGATGGTCAAAAGACCAACATAAAGAAATACTTGGGTTTTGGATTTATATGCATGGGGGAAGAGAAGCGCACAGAGATTGGTAGAGATCTTTGGGACAAAATTTGTAAAACGATGCTGTGGGTCGGACGTTCATCCCCAGAACCCGTGAAGTTAATCTTTCGTCGCCCCAAAAATGCCGGAGAAGACGAACGGGTTGTGGAAGTGCAGGTACCATACTACCACGGGATTTGTTTCTACTACAAGCAAGGGCCAAAGGCCTACAGGTTTCTTCCACCCTTGCGAGAACCCAAACTTGTAACACCTGTCGAGTGGGTCATAGGGAATGGAGGCCCCAGACATGTTCAGATACAAAATGAGAACCTTATAACAAATGAGATAGAAGTGGAAGACATCGACCACAACGAAGTACTTACCGCTGTGACAGTGGTGGGAGGAAACAGGCGGCTGGTGGCGGATGCTATCTACCAGATTGTTCAGGAGGGGCTGGCGCTTTTTCGCCGCATGATAGATGCTGTGTTTGGTCCTCGGCATGCCTAGCAGCAAAGACTTTCTTCTGTTGAACTGTTTTCCACATCAGCGCTTTCAGCTGTAGAGGCAGACAACAGAAATCACGACACGATGGATACAGAATAAAAAGCTAAAATATGCCTCAAGCAGCGATTACCGTATAACTTGTACGGTCCACTGTTTGGCACAGACTGCAAATGACTGAACCACTTTGGTGAATCGTGCTGTTGTCAAAGCACATGCATTCTGTCGAAAATAAACTATGCACATAACAATGGAATCGTTTGCCCTTTCCACACATATTTATACATGCAGGTAAGGACACATGCTCACATACGTATAGATGGTGGATGTTTTCCTGTGTACAGTAACAACATTCAACAGTGTCAACAAGCTCCTTATTTTTGCGCGTTTTGAGTCGCTCTCAAAATTGATGTGTGTAAATTTTCGGCTCACTGAGTCAGCGGCTGGTTGTTGTTTTGTTGTTGTTGTTTTCACGACAAGAAGTCAAAATGCGTAATTTAGTTTGAAATTTTGGTAGAAAGTAAACAATGTACGGACAGCTGCTCGAACGAACGAAACGTAGTTGGGACTTTAAAAAACTTGCTGTGAGAGTCATTATTGGCTCACTGTGTAACAAAGTGAGTCTATGTAATAGACCTCCGTCGTCTGTCTGTCCGTGTGTGTGTGTGTGTGTGTGTGTGTGTGTGTGTGTGTGTGTGTGTGTGTGTGTGTGTGTGTGTGTGTGTGTGTGTGTGTGTGTGTGTGGCGCCTAAGTAAACCTTAAAATTGGCCTTTTCTCAGATTCTACAAACAGCAGAGGCACCAAACTTGGCATGCTGTTAGGCAGCCGTAAGACCTTTACAGTCATGTTGATTGACCTTGACCCAAGGTCAAGATCACTAAAGCTGTCTGTTTGGAAATCTTACATTGGTATTTTCTCATAATCTAGAAAAGCCAGAGACATCAAACTTTGCATGATGATAGACATTGACAACACCTTTACTGATATACCTGTATTCAGTTACTTTGAGTCAAGGCCATACAACCTTAAAATTGGCATTTTCTCAGAAACAGTGAAGAGCAGCGGCACCAAACCGGGATTGCGGATAGACAGCAGTAAGACCTTCCAAAACATGCCATTTCTGTCTCTTTAGAAATTTATAATTGCCATTTTCTCAGAATTTTGAGGTCCCAGAGGCATCAAACTTTGCATGATGATAGACATTTACAAAACCTGTACTGGCATACCTGTATTCAATTTCCTTGAGTCAAGATCACGGCCATTCAAGATGTTTTGAGGAAACTTTAATGTTGGCATTTTCTCAGAAAAGGCGCACAGCAGAGGCACCAAAAAAGGCACAATGATAGACAGGAATGAGACCTATGCAGACAGGCCCTTTTGAATGACCTTGACTCAAGGTCATTGCAGCTGTCTGTTGTGAAATTTTACATTACCGTTTTTGCAGAAACTACAAAAAGTAGAGCTTTCAAACTTGGCCTAATGATAGTCATTGACAAGCTCTTCACTTACAGATCTCATTTGAATCACCTTGACCCAAGGTCAAGATGATACAAGCTGTCCTGGGAAAACTGTTATATTACCATTTCTTTTCTTAGGAACTATGAACACCAGAGACACCTTACTTCAGGATAGATAGTGATAAGAGCTTTACAAACCTACTCTTTTGAATGACCTTGACTCATCTCACTAGTGAGCCAAGGAGGCTTTGCTCCTCTAGTTTGTCTTATTCCTCTTTTGTAAACGGGCTGTACATGGAGCGGTGCCAACATAGCCACTATCTGCTATATTTGTTTTTAACGACGGAGACGAGACCATGCAAATACTATTTCTGCATGTTCCCTGAATGTTTAAATGTGCCGATCTTCTCTGTTTTTTTCCACAGTGATTTGATGTGTAAGTTATGATGCAGACTACATCTTGTCGCCCCCCCCCCCCCCCCTCTCCATTTTCCTGTTTTACATTTAAACTTCTCCCTCCCACTCCCCCCGCTCTAGTACTGTACATGGAGGTTTTTTTTTTTGTTTTGTTTTTTCACTGAGCGCATTATAAGACATCATCATCATCATGTTTCCCGTATATTCCGTGGCTTGTGCTGTGTATATGTTTAGGTGTAGTTTAAATATAAGCAGACCGCAGCGCTTACCAATCTGCTAGATTAGTTTTTGACGATTGAGACGAGACAACGCAACGGCTTTTTTTTCTTTTTCTTTTTTTTGCATGTTAGTCTGTTTGACAGAGCCGGAGTTGAGTAAACTTTTGGCAGTCTATGTTTTTTCCTTCTGGCTCATCAGAATTATGTGTATAAAATTAAGCGATAATTATGTAGGCCACTCAACGAGGAGTTTATGGTACAAGGCGTTGTGAGAGAAAGCCTTCGGTAAACATTGACAACTATGTGGTTTAATGTTTCTGCTGGTACACCCAGATCCAAGCGATGGAGAAGTTTGGCAAGTCAGTTGCTCCTCACACTTCTGTTTATTGAAGGTCGATGCAACATGCTGAACAAAATGAAGAGCGTTGACCTGATGTACTTTGACTTTGCCAAAAGAGTTTTATACTTTTCCCCAACTGAGGTTTTTGTAACAGCGCAGTGCAATTTGTACTGACGGAAATTTGTGCATGTGGGCCTAAGAATGGCGGAGAAGCAGAAAGCAACGCGTCATTATAAGGCATCGGCTGCTCTGATGTCACAAGTATGGCACACCCCTGGAGTCTGTTTTCTTGATAACATTGAGGAGGATTGGCTGGTTGTTTAGGGGTTAAACCACATCAAAGACGAGGCAATGAGGAAAGACAGAAGTTTTGTGGCTGAAAGTAAAGTTTCAATTTACAGAATGTCATTTTAGTGTAAAGTTACACTGACGTAGACATGCGAATAATGCTGTACTTTATATACTTTTTGGATTGATTTTATTTTTGTGTGTGCCTGTTTCACTGTTTGGTAGCATATCAGCTGATTATGATTGTGCTTGACCTAACGTTGTTGTTGGTTTTTTTTTGTTTGTTTCTTTTTTACCTTTGACTGCATGGATTTTCTTCAACTGTTATTTTGTTCTGAAAGTGGTTTAGTTTTGTGTTACTTCGAAACAGTTTACATTTCTGGGTTTTTCTGGGAGGGGCTTTTAAAGGAGATTACAAGGCGTCCGTGCTTCTCCATCTGCTACGGCCGGAACTGCGCGTAAATTAAGTGAGACTAGAAATCCCACTCCCACGTGTATTACACCACACACACACACACACACACACACACACACACACACACACACACACACACACACACACACACACACACACACACACAATGCACACACACACACACACACACACACACACACACACACACACACACACACACACACACACACAATGCACACAAACGCGCACATACACACGGCAAGGGCACCTGATGGTCACGAGGACTGAAGAGAACAATGGGGAATTTGACGCGGAGCACCAGCCACATTGCATTCAATATCTGCTCCACTTCCACAGTCGAGAACGTTCCCTATTGAGGCTAGGCTCGGGTTATAGTACTACAGTGTAGTGCAACATGAGTCATAGCTATACACTCATGTTACACTCATGCTTCCGGACTGGTACATGTCTCCCCTGTGTTCTCAGTACAAAGTCGTGATCTTCCTTCCAAAATTGTTTCCAGTTTGTGTATGAGACTGACACGAAAGTCAGAGTGACATCAATATTTCTCTCTTTACTTTCGGGCATAAAACAACATGTACAAACAAACAAGGTTATAGATTTGTTGATTTTATTATGCAAGTTTCATATAGATCTACAAAAGCAAATTACAAAATACTGTTCCAAATGCCACAACTGTCAAGAAAATATGTAACCACAGGAATATAGTTGAAAAATACAGTAATGCCACTAGATGCACTTTGTCAACATTTACAACCGACTGGCCTAACTAATGTCATAAATTAGATAGATTGACGTTCATTGCATTGCATTGCAACGTGTGTGTGTGTGTGTGGGGGGGGGGGGGGGGGGGGGTTGAGAGAGGGAGAGAAATAACTTCCTGCTAAAAGTAGATACAAGTACACATACACTTATATACATATAAATACACGCGTGTACGTACCCAGTACTTTTTCTTTCTGTTTTTGTGTGTTGAAGTTCGTTTGTTTGTTTTATCTTCTCTTCTGCTTGTTTATTTTTGTTGTTTCTGTTTTGGGTTTTTTTTTGTTGTTGTTGTTTGTTTGTTTGTTTGTTTGTTTTTTGTTTTTTGTGTTTGTTTTTTTTTTTTTGGGGGGGGGGTTGTTGTTGTTGCTGTTGTTTGTTTTTCTTTTGTTTGATTTTTCCCTTTTTTTCTTTTTTTTAAGTCTTGTTTGATGTTTGTTATGATGTAAATACATCTGTACGCGTATCTAGATAGGTGCTTGTACTGAAATGTATGTTTGTATGTCAGATATGAAAAAAAAACTAATTAAAAAAAGTTCTCGATTTTTGTAGTCGGTGTTTCTAAATCAGCATGCAGGTGCATCGCACACCACCAGGCAAATATTTTTACATCAAATTTATGACTGCACTGCAAGATTGTGAGCTGTGCCAGCTAGCATACACCCTTCAGTGACACCACGCGATGGTCTTTGCTTTCGGCTCTGATATCATACAACAGTTACGCTCGCCAACAGTACAGGATCCACAAAACACTGACACGATTGTGTAGTTTCTTCACGGTCTCCCAAGGGAAGCGACTCTGGTCCGGACTGGTTATTTTCTGCAATATCACCTTTTTTCCACTTTTTTCACCGTGAATCATGTTTGTGTATTGTTATTTCTATGTTTGAACCGCGTTCTATCCATATTAAGAGTTGTTTTCGGTTGTTTTCGGTCGTTTTCGGTCGTTTCGTTGTTTTCGGTAATTAGTAGGACCGTAATACAATGGCGAAGCTCGTCAGTTACCGGCCTCCACAGACCGTGCACACGGCGTGGCGAGCCATGGCGAAAAGACACACACACACACAAACTGTGTTGCCCTAATTCTGCCGCTTCCCACCGGCTGCCACTCACGCGACCCGTGGGCATCTGGGGCCGGTTGCACTGCTTCAGCCTAACTATACATCTCTTACGATGCGCACAGCGGTGTAAGAATAATTATACTCCTGGGTTTCAGCTGTGCTGCAGCCTATGATTAGCGAATCATGACAAAATTCCGCCTTTACGCGTCAGTAAAATCCGTTTAGGCGACAGCGGTGTAAGAATACACTCCGCGCGCCGATGCCAGCCAATTGGTTTCACCTGTGCTTTACTCTATGATTCGCGAATCATGACAAAATTCCGTCTTTTCGCGAAAAATCCGTGTTTTTTTCACGAAAAAAAAAAGTCAATTTATTCGCGAAATAAAAATGTCACGAACTGGTAGGCATTTTTTCAGTTTTTCTGCAAAAAGTTGGTGGCCGTTTCACATAGCCCACACATTCAGTTTTTGAGCAGATCTCCTCAGATCGAGTCAGTGTAAGTTGCAAGCAAACCAGCCGCAGACGGACGGAGTGAGTGCTTGTGTGTAGGTCGGAGATCGCGAAAAACTGAATGTGTGGGCTATGTTAAACGGCCACCAACTTTTTGCAGAAAAAAAAATGCCTACCAGTTCCTGACATTTTCATTTCGTGAATAAATTGACGTTTTTTCGTGAAAAAACACGGATTTTTCGCGACTGCACACACACACACACACACACACACACACACACACACACACACACACACACACACACACACACACACACACACACACACACACTGTGACGTGCGTGCGCGCGCGCGCCGCGGTAAGAACAGAAGACCGTGACACATGTAGAGACATGAGACTGGGTCATTGACTCACACAGATGTGCTTTGACATGTCAGTAGAGCTGACGGTTCTCCAGCCAGACACTGCAGCATGCTTCTCACCGCCTGTTTCCGCATAAAAACTCTAAGGTGTGGTAGTGCACCCCGTCAGTGGTCGTCCGCATCAATAGACGCGTGTGTTCATACCGTGGCCATGCCCTCGAGTACAGGGGGCAGCTAGGGAATTTGCCGCGAGTTTCAAATGGGCAAGAAGTGACCGTCCGCTGCCAGAATAAACGACACACTTCACTTGTCTGTCAAGTTCGTCTTTGACGAGGTATGTAGTTTCACAATGAGCACAACTCAGCGATTCAGTGCTTGCCCGCACATACTCTGTTGTTGACAGGAAAGAATGCACGGGCACTGTAGTGATTACAGTAACCATCAAAACTTTTATTCCAGCAAAAGCAATATACTGGCCATGAAAACATCACACCAAGTTGTTCCGTGCGCCAGTTGTGGCGTATGTCTGTAACCCGCCAAGACCAAGAAGGAAAGAAACTCAGTCAGTGACAGAAATATCATCAACAGATATATCTGTCAGTGTGACGAAATGAATGTCGCCATAGATTAAGGAAATGTGCGTATGTATTTGAATTAGTGGGTTGCTACGATGATGAGATCAGTCCAAGCAAAACTGGGACAACTTGAATGGCAAACACTTTATCTGCCAAAATTGTATGAATTGTATCACCAGTCTTCGTCATCATCAGTCGAGCCCTAGGCTGTATGCTTGTAGTCGCCACGGCTCCTTCGTTTGGCACAGTTTTCATCTTCGAAGGATTATTACTGCGGGTCAGTGCATCAGAATAATCTATTGTTTAGTAAACTGAGACAGAAGTCTCACTTTTGTAATTTTTGTCAACTTCCAGTTTAAAAGCAGTCTTGTAGGTTTTTTTTTTTTTTTTTTTTTGCACAAACAGCAGAGTTTGGTAGTGACTGAACTCCATTTATTTATAATCCAGTGGTTCAACTGACACATCATGGCGGTATCCGCACGTACATCGAGTCAAGACCTCAGGCATGGGGAAGAGCGTTGGACTCAGTCCCGGCAACTGATGCTGGGGTCCGTCGTGAGTTCGAATCCTGGCTGGGGCCAAATGTGTGTGCTGGCAAGTTTTTTCCGATCGTTGCCCCGTCTTTGATATCACCGTATAAACGGTACTATGTGGTGGAAAAGGACGTTAACCTCCAAACACCCACCCACCCCCCTCAGGCATGGGGACAATAAGGGAACTTGGCGCAAGTTTCATTGAAATGGGCAGGACTTGAAGTAAGCGGAACGGTTACTAGTACTGATACCGTGACCGCCTCAGTGCTAGAATGGTCGGACAACATTAATGGCATGACCAGCGGAGCAGCGTGAATGATGACGTGACTCCTGTGCCAGCCGCGCATGACTATCAATAGTCCACAACCAGGCTCATTTTCCCCTAATCAGTCAAAGTCGGTTTTACTACCCGGCTATTACCTGGCATGAAACTTATTTACAAAGCCAATGCCGGGCCGGCTGAAAAAGCCGGCCCCAGATTGCCATTTCACTCTGCACACTGAGAAATTTTAAAATGGCCAAAAATTGTTTACTATACTGATTTAGCGTAGGTCTATCTACATGTCCCGGGAGCTGTGCCAACTGCCAACAAGGCATGAGTCACAGACCTAAAAAAGATAGACCCCTCCGGTGCTGGAAGTGTCAGTGAAGCCGCCGCGCGCCATGTTGCGAGTACCTGGAAGTGCCAGACGCTATCAGCTGTTTACATAGCGCGCGGCATAGCATTGGCCAGACGCTATCAGCTGTTTACATAGCGCGCATAGCATTGGTCCGCTTTATCTTACGTCACATTTCTGATGACGTTTTTCTAAAGAACTTTGTATTTCGAACGGCGAGGCGTCCTGTACACAGAGCATCTGAGTTCTGGTATTCACAAGATGGCCGCGATAGCGACACTCGCAAGCAGCGGTGGCAGCGTGTGGCGGTGGGTCTATCTATTTTTAGGTCTGTGGCATGAGCAGCCTTTGGCGCTTCAAGTGCTCCTATCCTACTCGAGAGTTTTGTCCGGAAACTCGCAGTTCCGCGGGAAGAAAAAGCGGAAGTGACGCTAGGGAAAGTGGCGAGCACGCGTTCTATTCTATCGATTCATTGTCGGAGTTAGTTGTGCCTGTTATTTTTTCCATGTAGTTGCATTACATGAAATTTACGTATGCTGACCTTTTTATATACAGACTTTGTAAATGAATGTTATGCATAGACCACGAGGTTGTTCCAAGTGATGAAGGGAAATACACCGAAAATGAACAATCAATTTACCGCAAACTGGCTCAAGTTAACAAGCAGCGAAGTCCACTAGTGAAAGGGTAACCGCAAATTAAGCGATACTTTCCCGACCAGAAAATGTATTCAAGTAGATTGAAATCGCAAAGAAGTAGTGCTTAAAAGCGTACCTATCTCTTAAAACTGCGAACATATTGAATGGTGCGATTACAAGTCGGGGACTTCCGCTAAGCTTTGCTCGATCCCCTTGGCGCTTCTTCCTCCGATGTCATCTAATTTTGCTGGGCTGCTTGATATGGTATTTGTTTAGCCAGCGATGTTCAATGTATCTCTCCTATCATTTAAAAAAAATAACATTATGCGCTTTAAGTGCAGGAGAAAATGCACTAGTTACACTCAAAGGCTGGTTGTTGAAAGGGGTGATGTATCGTTTAGACAGGGAGACATCGCACCTTTGCATACTGCTGTGGGTGTTGCTATAAATAGTCCAACCAGCACTTACGTTTCAAAAAGCTAGTGTGTTTGGCAGTATTGGGACCACTAGTGTTTGTAGTGGTCTGTTATGTTTTAGGTTGTATCTTGATATATAAGCAAGTGGTTTGGATTTATTTTTCTTTTGTGTTGGTTAAGCGCATTTGATGAAAAGGTACCTGCAGCTTTGCTTACCTGACAAGGGTATTTGGGCTTTCAGGCTATCTCACCAACCGTTTAATGAATTATTACTGTCTCCAGATGCTGCTCTGATAGAAAGAAACCTGCAAGATGAAACGCAAGCGTTCTGACTCGCAGATTGCATCTTCACACAAGAAGGCGCATCTGCTAAAGGATGGCAGTGCCCACACAGCCTCACCAATCAAGAACAGCAGAACAGGCAGTACTGCATTTCTCAAACGGACGCAAGAAAAGCAAGCATCTCAAGAGACGGACATTCCAAGCAAGCCATCTGCCAAAAAGAAAAGCATGCTAAAAAAAGGAACACCTCAGAGTGCGCCTTCAGACAGTATGGCTAAACGGTTAAAACCAGACACCAGCAGTTTTCCCAAAATGTCGCTCAGCACAGGCCATGGAACATCTCCGAAACTGCCTTCAACAAAAGCTAAGGAGAGTAAGAGTTCTGAGAGTAAGACTGCTGGAAAGAAGAATCAAGAAGCTAATGAATCTTCAAGCAAAATTGCGTCCGCCAAAGTGAGTGAGAAGGCGAGCAAAACGAAAAATGCCACTGTGCTTGCGAAGAACTTAAAGAAGACATCAAGCAGTGGTGCTGTTTCCAAGTCCAAGAGTAAAAGTTTCAGCAGTGGTCCTGTACTTTCCAAACAGCAACCAAAGCCAGTAACAGCATCATCCCAAAAGTCCAAAAAGGCATCCACAAGTTCAAGCAGTGTTTCTGTACTTTCCAAACAGCAACCAAAGCCAGTAACAGCGTCATCCCAAAAGTCCAAAAAGGCGTCCACCACAAATGGGAAAAACACTGCCAAAGGAAAGAAGACCAACCCAGTCACTCAGAAGCAAAGCGCAGCAAGTTTGCAAGCGAAGGGTCATAAGTCTGTTCAGGACGTCAGGAAGTCGATCAGTGGGAAGAAGGGGAGATCAGAAGCTGAGGCTCAAGATATTGTGGACGATGAGGTAACGTATATGATTAATTGTGATGTTCTGTATTTTCTTCGATGGAAGTTTGAGCTTCCTGCCCTGGAGCCTAGTTTCGTAGTTTTCTGCCTCTTAAGTGTCAAACTTTCAACATATAATTCATATTATTTTTCTGCTGAAATTATGCGTTTTGAACATTGTAACATTGCCTAATGTTTGCTTATATTTAGTCCTATCCAAGGAGACACTACAGATCCTCTCTTACAGACAGAATGACTCATTCAGTCATTGAAATATTTTCAGTTTTTTTTTTAATGTAATAATATTTAACTTTTTGTTTTCAGATTTTTTTAATTTGCAGATATAAAAGGACAGCAACGTGGCAAGTAAAGTCTAGCTTTTGTTTTTTGCGACACTTTGTGATGTGACTTGCATACCATCTTTTAATTGTTCACAGGAGTACGACGAAAGCGTACAACTGCGTGCAGCAAACTGGAGCATCATTCAGGAGATGGCGCGCATGAGGGAGGAGATGCAGCTACTGAAGCAGAGAAACGAAAAACTGAGGACAGAGTTCGAGCTGTGGGTTGGGCCACCACAAACTGCTGGGACGGTGGGTTTGAGAATGAAGAAATGCTGTTTTACCTGTCTTCAGGCTGGGGAATTTTCAGTCATTTGGCAATTTTCAGACAAATTTTCTATTTTTTCAGCCTAAAAAAGGAGGAAAACTCAAAAAGGTTGCATTTTTCAACTAATCAAGATGCATTTAATGCCGTATGGGACAGTCTAACTTCATTTTATAATTCCTGCATGTCAGTATCAAGGCAGTATTTCACTTTCAGATGCCAGGAGAGGCTTCTAAATGCCTTCAATAATGCTAACATTTGTTTTCATGCTCCTGTGGTCCCCCAGCAGGGCGCTGCCCCTGCACAGTGGCCCAGGTTTCAGTCTTTTTTTTTCGCTGCAATTCCCCAGCCTGTGTCTTTTGTGCATGTGATCTGTGTTTGTGGAGCGGGTGGGGGGGGGGGGGGTACAGTAGTAGTAGTAATTACTTCTGCCACCAGTATGAGAAGTTGAAGGTTGAAGTGTAGTTTAAGGAATCAGGCTCTTCACCTGTAGTGTCTTGTGGTGCGTTTTCCCCTTCCCCCTCCAGAAATGTTCAGCCTGCCCGCCCCGGACCTCCATAGCATCATCTTACCATCATCCTCATCTCCATCATCATGCATAATAAAAAATTTGCCCCTTCTTGAAGGTTGAAGTGTAGTTTAAGGAATCAGGCTCTTCACCTGTAGTGTCTTGTGGTGCGTTTTCCCCTTCCCCCTCCAGAAATGTTCAGCCTGCCCGCCCCGGACCTCCATAGCATCATCTTACCATCATCCTCATCTCCATCATCATGCATAATAAAAAATTTGCCCCAGCCTCCGAGCCCTCCGTGGATTCCACCCATTACCAGGAAGGAACACCATTGGAGCCGGCAAAGAGTTGTGGCAGCAAAAAAAAAAAAAAAAAAATTGGGAGAGCATGTCCCCGGACACCCCAAGGATAAAGTCTCTACAATGCTCGTTAAGTACTACACTCTTTTCCCCATTTTGGATTGCGAGCTATTTGGAGCCCTGTGTGACAGTAATAATTATGTTGATGTCTTGTTTGCGAGTGAATGTGTGTGATTCACATGAGCAAGCATGTTTGGTTCACTTCTTGGTGCATTGAGCCAAACAACTGGGATAAAGCTCCTGTATAAAGACTATGATTAGTATTTTGCCAAGTGGTAGAGGAACGAAGCATATGACCGCAGCACAGCAGCGATCGTCAAATGTGTCAGGACCATGGTAGCCATTCGGGCTACCGCCCTGAACAAAACTGGTACCTCGAAAAACTTTCTGGAGGCCAGAGTGGCTGCTAGGTTCTGATTTATCTCAGAATTCCTGCTCGCCATTCGGGCTACCGCTACCAGAGCTTTCACTCGCCCGACAGTAAATTTGGTAGCGTAAGCGAGCGGGCGAGCGCACTTGACAATCGCTGGCACAGGAGAAGATGCGGAAACAGAATAACTAAAGTGACTTTCAGCACTGCAGGGGAGATAACTTTGCTCGTTCCCAAAGAGTGTTGTTTTTCAATGGGCAAATTCCATATTTGCTGAGCCAGCTCCTGTTCTGGAACAGTTTCACTTGTGAGTGTGCCTGATGCTCAAAATACTGTATCTTGATCAGCTGGGGAATTTACAGTCATTTGGCAATTTTCAGCCAAATTTCCTGTTCTTTCAGCCCAAACAAAATCAAAGTTTCAGCCAAAGAAAAGGATGGGGGGAAAAGGTTGCACACACAGTCTTCAGTCTACATCCTGATAACACGAAATGCCATATGGGACTATCTAACTTCATTTTTGAAGACTTGTGTGTCAGTACCAAGACAGTATTGAACGTTTGGGTGCTAGGACAGTAGGAGAGGCTACTATTGTACTAATGCCTTTGAAAAGGCTAAAATTTGATTTCTGAAGTAGGGCATTGGCCCCCTGGGGCCCCAGCAGGGCGCTGCCTCTGCACCCTCTCTAGGTTTCAGTCTTTTTTCCCCTCAGCAATTCCCCAGCCTGCTTGATGATCAGTACAGCTCTGAATGCAATCCAATGTTGTTTACTCTTTGCATGAGCCGTTAAACATTCAACTTCTGCAACTTTTTTTTCGCTGCTGGAGTGCTCAGTGTGGTCGGAGCATCATCGCGTACACGTCTGTCCGCTCAGTGCCAGCAATACAGATGCTGTCACTGTCCAGGTGTCTAAATGGTTTGTTGATGGATATCCAACATATATACAACAACAACAACACAAAAAACCCAGCACAGAATGATCTGTGAGCAAAAATGGTATCATTACCGGTCCCCTTAGTGTAGTGGTTAGCACTTCGGACCATGGACTGGGAGACCCGGGTTTGAGTCCCAGCCGAAGCAAGCGGGATTTTTCCTGTCTAGGTTGGCTCCTACCCAAAGCGGGTGTGCTATGGGCCCAATGGGGAGGCTGTTGCCACACAGCCGAGATTCACCCACTTTACGGGTGCGACTTCAGGGGTGCTTCCCTTGGTATGACACGTCTTATGATGTGGATGATT
Source organism: Batillaria attramentaria (assembly GCA_018292915.2). Classification (NCBI taxonomy): domain Eukaryota; kingdom Metazoa; phylum Mollusca; class Gastropoda; family Batillariidae; genus Batillaria; species Batillaria attramentaria. Next base: position 337,155 of record JACVVK020000394.1, on the reverse strand, counting down.
ACACGGCCAGCACCGCAGTTGCCATAGTTCCCGGGCCTGGTCAATGTCGGGATGTTTATGACAGGAAGCGTGGAATGCGGCCCTTTCCCGCAGTCCCAAACCACACGGACCTTCATAGCATCATCTTACCATCATCCTCATCTCCATCATCATGCATAATAGAAATTGCCCCAGCTTTCAAGCCCTCAGTGGATTCCACCCATTACCTGGGAGGAACACCACTGGAACCGGCAAAAGAGTTGGGGCAGCCCACAAAAAAAAAAAGAAAAAAAAAAGGTATCATTAGCCTCGTTAAGAAAGCTCAGTGAGAAGTAATGATAAAGTTGTGTATCTCTCTTCCCAGGCTCTGGTCCCGCCAAGGCTTGTGGTTCCACAATCGCCAGCGGTTCTTCCTTGGCCAGCAACAGTAATGCTAAACAACAGCCAAGCCTGCTCCAGTCCAGTCATCAGCCAAGCCTACTCCAGTCCAGTCACCAGCCAAGCCGTGCTTGCTGCAGGCACGCAGCCCCAAGATTCGCTCCAGCAAATGCCAACCACAGCTTCTTTGAGAGAGCACGGTGCACCAGCCGCCGCATTCACAGATGAACAAAGTCAGGTTTTTGCTGTACAGAGAAGTGGCCAGGCGAGTAATTCTAACTCACAAAGTTCTAAACATAGTGGCAGCAAGCCCAGGAAAACCGTGGCGTGGGCAGAACACACCGTTGAGCATGTTAGCGATGTGCTCAGTTCAGACAGCGTCAAACGTAAAACAGGTCAACCCAAGACGGTTTCAGCAGCGGAACATGAAAAAAGAGGTGTGCAAGAAAGTGGGCTTGAAAGTGGCAGACTGCAGGGAAGTCAGCCTGAGACCGTTTCTGCTGCCACAAATCAAAGCGGTCAGGAAGTAGACGCACCAGAACCGACAGTTGCTAAAAGAGGCAGAGGTCGCCCAAAGAAGAACGTGACTGTGGCTGACCAAACTCCTGAGACCATTTCTGATGTTGCAAATCAAAGCTGTCAGGAAGTAGACGCACCAGAACGAGCAGTTGCTAAAAGAGGCAGAGGTCGTCCAAAGAAGAACGTGACCATGGCTGACCAAACTAGCCTGTCTGAGAATGAGTTTCATCCTAAAAATGCCAAGCGTTCTAGAGATAAACCAACAACCAATTCCTCTTCTTCAGATTGTAGTGCTAGTGTGTTTGGGTCCAGAGGTGCAAGTCATGAAAACCAGCAAGACGGCAGTGTTCATGCGGACACTCTGTTCGCAACAGATGGGGAGCATCAGAATCGGTCATCTTTTGCGCCAAGGTCAGGGTCGGGGCAGCAGCCGTTGTGCCCAGACCTGGACATCATGGTCATGGCAGGGCTTCACACATCGCTGTCTTTACCTACTTCACAACAGACCCTTTCCAAGCAGTCGCAGAATGAAGCACCAGAAGATGATCATCAGCTCGGGTTTAGCAGTGACATGAGCAGTCCTGCCGACCCTGTTGAACGACAGCAGCAGGAGCAGATAGGCTCATCTGTAAGCTGGGCATACAGAGAGCAGGCCTTGATGAGTGATGTGGAGGACTCTGTGTCTGACGGCTGGATGTCTGATGGTTCGGAGCCGGACACTGCTCTCCACGACTCTTTGCACATGGCGCTGGTGAACATTTTGGAAGATGAGGGTCAGGAAGTAGAAGCTGATTCACCATCCCACGTTTCTCACGGCAACGCACCTAGCACTGGCAGCTCTCAGTATTCTGACAAGAATCAGCAGCATGGCAACCAGCAACAGCCTAGCAACCAGCAACAGCCTAGCGACCATCAGCAGTCTGGCGACCAGCAACCCAGCAAAGCACAGCTCAACAGTACCCAGTCACTGACCTCTACAGGGCTGTTGCGGCCTTGCTTCGTTAAACTGCACAGGATCGACGTGGCTGCAGCTGGCGTTGAAAAACCGTCAGCCCCAGCATTTGCTGTTTCAAAAGGGAGGAGTACCCACAGAGAAAATCCAACCACACCACAGAAAAAGAGGCGGAAGGAGACCACACCAGAGGAACAGATTCCATCAAAGAAACAGACAGAAAACGAGATGGAGAAACAACCACAGATAGAGACTTCGTTAGAGAAAGAGATGCAAAAGGAGACAGCTTCGAAGCAGTCTGTCCGAGGACTGGAAAGGCAGGCAAGGCAGAGGTCGACCAAACCCGTGGCACAGTCTAACATTGAGGTACTGTGGTGTTCCGTAGAAACCTTGTACATGTACAGTAACTTGCTCTCTTGAGTTGAAAGTGAAAATGAATAATTTATTTCTGTTTTGTTTTGCAATGTCTGTCTTTCATTTATAGTTGTGCATTTTGTTATTGTTTTTTTGGGGGGGGGGGGGGGGGGGGGTTAGTGTGTTTTTTTTGTTAGTGTTTTTTTTGTGTGGTTGTTGGCTCCCTTGTGTAACAATGGGAGTCTATGTATTAACCCTCCGTCGTCTGTCTGTCTGTCTGTGTGTGTGTGTGTGTGTGTGTGTGTGTCCAGAAAACTTTAACGTTGTCATTTTCTCAGAATCTACAAACAGTAGAGGCACCAAACTTGGCATGCTGATAGACTAGCACAAGACCTTTTAAAACATATCATTTTGAATGACCTTGACCCAAGGTCAAGGTCACTAAAGCTCTCTGTTTGAAAATTTTACATTGGCATTTTCTCGTAATCTACAAATGCCAGAGGTTTTAAACTTTGCATGATGATAGACATTGATAAGAACTTTACAGATATACATGTAGTCAGTGACCTTCTGTCAAGGTCAAGGCCGTACAAGATAGTTTTGTGAAACCTTAACATTGGCATTTTCTCAGAAACAATGAACAGCAGAGGTGCCAAACCTGGCATGCTGATAGACAGTGATAAGACCTATGCACACATACCATCTTAAATGACCTTGACCCAAGGTCAAGGTCATTGAAACAGTCTGTTCGGAAATTTTACATTTGCTTTTCTCAGTACATGTATCTAGAAAGAATCAGAAGCATCAAACTATGTGCGATGATTGACATTGGCAGCACCTTTACAGGCATACCTGTGTTCAGTGACTTTTAGTCAAGGTCAAGGTCATGCAAGCGTTTTTTTGGAAACTTTAACCTTGGCATTTTCTCCAAAACAACAAACAGTAGAGGCACCAAACGAGGCATGATGATAGACAGCAATGAGACCTACCTTTCTGAATGACCTTGACTGAAGGTCAAGGTCATTAAAGCTGTCTGTTGTGAATTTTAACATTACTGTTTTCGGAGGAACTACAAATGCTAGAGGCATCAAACTTGGCATGATGATAGACATTGATAAGATCTCTTTTGAATGACTTTGACCAAAGGTCAAGGCTGTACAAACTGTTTCGGGGAAAATTGTAATATTGCCAGGAACTCAGAGCGCCAGACACATCACTTAGCATGATACTGGATAGTGATAAGAGCTCTACAAACATACTTTTGTGAATGACCTTGACCTGTGTCACAAGGGAGCCATGGAGGCTTCTGCCTCTCTAGTTTTGTTATGTTTTTGTTTTCTTCTGCCCCACTTGAAACAGACAAACAGAAAGGGGTGTACTGTTTTGTGGGTTTTATTGTGAGTGTGTGTGGTTTTGGGGTTGTTATTTGTAATATTACTGTTTTGTGGTTTTTTTTGTCATTTTTGTTTTTATTTTCTTTCTTTACTTCCCAGGTTGGTTGGTTTTTGCTTGTTTTGTTTTGGTTGTTTTTTTGTTTTGTTTTTTTTGGGGGGGGGGGGGGGGTGCATCTTTTTCCCGGCATTTAATGATTTTTAGCAAGCCTTTCGTCAATAAATTAACTGAATTATCTTCTTGTTTGTGAAACAGGTTGAAGAGGAGGGTTCTGACATTAACAGTTCTGGCGATGAATTTCAACCTGATGCCAGTGATGACTGTGCAGATGATGACAGCGACTACAACTGTGATGCCTCCAATGCTTCTAAATACATTGACGAACAAGGTTGCACAAATCAGACGCTCGGAAGAAATCACAGACGGGCAGCGGTTCGGGCAACGGCGGTTGTCAGAAAAACCTTGAAACAAAAGGCAAAACATTCAGCAAAAAAGCCTGTTGACGGCCCGGTGCGGCAGAGAAGGCTGCAAATCTGCCCATTTTGCAAGACTTCTGTCATGAAGCTGTCCAGACATTTACGAGCAAGGCACAAGACTGAGGAAGCGGTCCAAACACTGCTGAAAGAGAAGAACAAAGAAAAGCGCAAAAGACTGCAGGAACGTTTGCGAAATGTGGGTATCCACTTGCACAACGAAGAAGTTCTTGAAAGCGGTCAAGGGGACCTGCTGGTCAAAGCAAAACTCACCACTGTCTCTACATCAGTAGCAGACTTCAACTATATCGCATGTGCGTACTGCTTCGCGTACATCAGACGCCCACAAATGTTCCGGCATCTCCATAGATGTGGTTTCGCTCCGAAAGATAAAGCAGAGACACATGAAGCTATGGAAGATGCCGCTAAGTTTTTATCGTCTGTAACTCACACAGAGACTTCAGCAGTGACCAGTTGTCAGTGGATGAACATAAGTTTGCCGTCTACCTTACGTCAGCTGGTGCCGAGGAATTTTCCCAGCCGTTACAAACAAGCAGTGCAGGCCGTGCAGTCTGACAAGCTAATCTCAGAATGGGCCGAGAGCGAGCTGCAAGCGACGCGAGACACAGGCACGGGCAAATCGGCTGGGCGAAGTTTAGTTCTGCTGGGCAAATTGCTGCTTCGGCTGCGTGCATTGTGCAGTAAACCCAACGCCCCTCTCCGAGAATTTCTCACTCTGGACCAGCTGGACGCTGTCGCAGAGGAAGCCAAGACGATGGCTTGGGAGAACTCGGGAGCACTGACAGAGAGGTCAAAGTCGTACGCGTTGAAGTTGGTGTGTCGGGCGGTGAGCAAGTGTTGTTGTCTGCTACAGGAAGAAGCAGCGCATGCCAAGGAGATAGAAAAGGAGCGCAACTTGCTGCAGTTCCAAACACAGCTGGAGAAAAGGTTGGCTCACACCTTTCTGCAGTACTTGCCACAGATTCCCAGGAGATGCAGAGTTGGTAAAAGTAAACAAAGGGCTGCAAAACCTGTTCGCAGCGCCCATGTTACCAGCAGTGGTGATCCTGGTACCAGCACTGGTAATCCTGATCCTGTTACCAGCAGTGGTAATCCTGCCCCTGTTACCAGCAGTGGTGATCCTGTTACCAGCAGTGGTGATGCTGTTACCAGCGGTGGTAATCCTGATCCTGTTGCCAGCAGTGATAATCCAGATCCTGTCACCTGCAGTGGTGACTCTGATCCAGTGACCAGCTGCAGTGATCCTGATCCTGTTGAATGTAACATTGTTGCTGATCCTGTTTCCCATGGTGATCCAGCTGGTAATCGTGATCCAGCTGCTGACATTGGTGATTATGATCCTTCTGCTGCTGGTAATGCTACTGATCCTGTTACCACCACTGGTACAACTCATGGTACTGTAAACAGTGAAAGTCTTGATCCTGCTGTGTACGGTGACAATACTGATCCTGTGATCATCAGTGGTGATCTCAATCCTGCTGCTGACGTTGACAATGCTCATCCTGCTACCAGAAGTGGTGACACTGATCCTGCTGCCTGCGGTGACAGCGCTGATCCTGCTGTCAACAGTGATCATCTCAATCCTGTTACTAACAGTGGTGATACTGACCCTGTTTCCAGCGAGTCTGTTGCTGATCGTGCAGCTATCACTAGTATCAGTAATAGTGGTGATCTCAATCCTGTTACCGTCACTGGTGATACTGATGAGGATCCTGCTGTGAACAGAAGTGAAACTGGTACTGTTACCAGCAATAGAAATTCTCGACCAACACCAGCTGCTAAAGGCGATTCTAGTGACGCTGGTAATTCTTTGCCCAACACCAGCAGTACAAGGCCAGTTACCAAAAACACTCGTCAGAAACTAGAAAAGGAAAACGGTGGCAGACAGCAAGGCATTTGGATACCGACAAGCCGTTGCCAAAAATTTTGGTGTCTCTACTGTGGTAAGAAATATGGGAAGATTGGACGACATCTCATGAGCCAGCATACCAATGAGACGCCGGTATGGGAGTGGCTGAAGGAGACGGACGCCAAGGAGAAAAAAAAGCGATTTCTTTGGCTGCGTGGGCAAGGGAACCACAAACATAATTTAAAAGTGCTGGAGGCAGGGGAAGGTGAATTCATCGTCCGGAAACCTTCCGTGGCCACCCCTGACAGCTATTACCCTTGCCCAGGATGCTGGGGTTACCTCCACAAAGACTACCTCAAACGCCATGTTCAAAAATGCGAGCTTGGTCCCCTTGATGCTGAAAAAGTCATGATGGATGTGATGGAGGAATCGCATCGTCGCAAGCTGGAATCGGGATTCGTCGTGCCGGAAGTTAAACTTAAAGACAAAGCGTTCGCTCAGTCTGTAGTGGGCTTGGCCCTTTCCCATGGCCACTCCGTCGAAGAAAATAAAGCGATGAGCTCGGACAGGCTCATGATGGCGCTTGCCGAGCGACTGGCGCAGAGGAGCTCGAGTTCAGACGCGGATTCTGTTGCCGACAACCTGAGACGAATGCTGAAAGCGCTCGCGAGCCTACTGATACAGCTGCGGCACGGCGTAGGTCAGTACGACGCCTCGCTGGAGGATTTTCTCACCACGGACAGGTTCGATGTTTTGATGTGCGCGGTGCGCGCAGTGTCTGAATCATTTTCTGAGGGCAGTTTCCTGATGTCAATCTCGTATTGGATTGGCTGGTTGGTGAATCTGCTCTTGGAAGAAGCTGAGGAGCAAGGGGACTATGAGAAGCTGGTCCGAGTTCGTTCATTCAGCATACAGCTGTACTACGAATGGACTGATGTGTACGAGGAGCTCAAAGGCCTGTGCCCTGAGAAGAGAAAGATGTCAAAGCGAGGTGATCAGCAACGGGCGAAAACGGAAGAAAAGAGCGGAGTCACAGAAGTTCCGGCACAGAGCACAGAGGTAAATGCAAAGGACACTGAGCTACAGTCACAGGAGATACCTCAGACTGATAGTGCAAAACAAAGCAACAGAGCCACAGAAGTGAAGAAACGCCTGGTGTCGAGCGATGGAAAATCGGTCAAAAGGAAGTTTCCATCATCTTCGCTTCTAAACTCCATTACCCGGCCTTCAGAGAAGGG